>JAAAYG020014525.1:0-60561 GCA_009936455.2 Tomocerus minor
GCCCGCCCATGCCCACATGGGCGTGGGCATGCCCATGCCTGTATGGGCATGTCCCGCCTAGGCAACTCTCTAGTACATACAACTACGACATGCAACTATTTTAACTATTACGTGGACTGAAACCAAACAAATTCTTCTTATCGCCCACCTTAAAACATGCAGCCAAAATATTGGAAACTCAGGTTGGCATTCAACAAATAAACTACTCCTGAAACTCCTACATGTACGCAAAAAGGGTTTTGATGAAAATATTTGGGATATACTCACCAAGGGATATACAGAATTGTAATTAATTAAGGGGTACACTTGGACACTAAAGGGAGTATATAGGAAAAACACGACAAAAATTCAGACAAGATCACGAGTTGAAATGTGACTTGTTAATTGCCACATTATTCCGTAGCTTCATTGATTTTATATAGTTGCACGCTGTGTGCTTCTATTTAACTAAGAGGATATTCAAAAATGTAACTATAGACTCGAACCACTATGCACCAAACTCTGAAGTTGGATAAGCTTTTCGTTGGGTTGCCCTGAACAAAATAATTGACTGGATAATTTTGGATTTGGAATACATCAACTTTAATTTTGTTCACTTGGATAGCGCGTGGATGGTTTAAACGCAACACAACAGGTTCCCTGACTAGATGTTTTGTTTTAATCCGTTTACTTCATAATTTTGTTTAAAAAATGGGTCTACGAAGCTTGTGGAGACTCTTCTGACTAAGAATATTGTTCCAATGATCTGTTTTCACAAAGATTTATAGGATCCTAGAGTTACCTAGAAAGTCGATATTGATCTCGGTGAAAAGCAAAATAAAATGTATTATACTTCATTTTTTTTTGTTGTAACCTCTAATATTTTCCAGCCTTGAAAAAAACTCGTGTAGGTAATTAATATTGTTAAGCATAGATTCAGTGCTACCATTTTGACGCCAGAGCAAGCGGCTCCGGCTTCAAATGGCCGCACATAATCTATTGATTATATCCTACCTCCGAATAGTAGATATAAATTAGTAGTTGTCGAGCGAAGTTATACGGAGGCTTTCCATCTAGATAAATATTGTCTTTCTGGGCCAAAAACTTTAGAAGCCTATACGTTTTGTAAAAACATAATGATAATTATAAAAACTAATATTTATGAAGAAACAAAATTTTGTTCAAAATCTCCATTTGACACACAACATAAAATATTGTTGCAATTGCGCTAATATTACAGCTAAAGAAGTACGATTGAAACAAATAAAATTATGTCACTATTTGAATAGAACTGCTTAAAAATATTGGGGTAAATGGAAAAATAGGTGCCTTAAACCCCATCGAAAAGAAAACTATGACATACTAGTGGGTGTTGCGGGACTTTTTGTTAAAGTAGGCATGGTTTAAAAAAATCTGATTCGTTTTTGAAATCATGAAAATTATTATCTCACTCACAGGTCCCCAAATTGGAAAAGTGTCTCTTCTTAACGCATGCAGTATCCGCTTGTTTGCAAGCTAAATAGTCGAATGGACTTTGTTTGACTGGCATTTTCAGAGTAAAATCAATATGCTCGAATGGCTAAAGGAATAAGATAGAATATAAAAGCAATAAGATCGAATGAGGTATGCAAAATGATAGAATGGAAATGAAAATTTGTTCGACTGGTCAATTACTGGAGATTGGAGAAAGATTTCCACAGTCGACAGTTTCCACTGCTGAAGGCATGCAATTCTTAGACATGAGTTCATGAAATCGAAATCCCAAAAAGGAAGGGATAAATTAGCATTAGCTAGATACCTTTATACAATCTAACCTAACGGCTAATGTTTAATGTTGGAAACTTAAAAGAATATAAAAATGTTAAGTCGCACTACTCATACACGTGTGCTGCTGACTGACTATGACTGTCCCAAATTAGCAAGCATTGAAAAAGCCTAAACTTTCTGGGCCGCGCGGTGCCGTCCAATACATGTAAAGAAACGTAATCAACGTACAATCCTTTTCTTTTTCTGCTTCTCTGGACGCTGCCAGCCAAACATATTCCTTTTCCGTTGCATTTTATTGCTTTAGGAACATTTTGATTTAGTATTCTACTTCTACAGTTTTGATTGAAACCATTCTAGCATATGGAATTGGACTATTTAGTCTCACACCGTCCATGCAGGAATTCAATTGTAGGTTTCTATTTATCTGATGCGCCAAATAAATGTTTTAAAGATTATCATTTGTCAATTAAGAAATAAAGCTAAATGGTTAAAGGTACTGCAAATCTAGCAATGTAAAAAGAACAACATTTACACCTTCCGAGACTCAAAGCAAGAAATGTTTTTCCTCTCATTAGCATATTCTATTCTAATTTGCAATGAAAGAGTCAGGCCCTTGAATTATTTATCGCTATTATGTAGGTGTATCATAGGATTGCTGAGTGAATGTCATTTCGCCGACTGCTTCTTCAAAGCTACGCACAAGTACACTAGTGCTGTACTTAATGCCAACCCATCATCATCTTTTCGTGAATTAATTGAAACTGAGTTGCCCTGAACGCATAGGGAAAACAGCGAGAAAGTCCCTGACAAATCTTAGTAATTCCGAATGAGACGTGTGTATTTTATTTCAGATTCTCTTATCATCGGCAGATATCTGCCGGAGTCGGCCAGTGTGCAGTGGAGTTGGAGTAGTCTTTCTACGACGACGTCTGTGCTTCTCATCTCAGTGCTCCATATTATTCCTTTCTCTGTTGTGCCTCCTGTTTCAGTCTACCCCAGTCCGCTTAAAACTTACAAAGTTTTTAACACCATAGCAATTATAGGTGTCAAAGTATCATCTCAGTCATCGCTATAAAAATTTTAATATACTAATTGTGTATCCAAAGTGCTATTTAAAATATATAAAAAGTGAAATAACTGGCCTTTGGCTATGGAATACTTTCCCTTTTTCTAAATAATTTACAATTCATTCGACTTCTAAATCCTTTTACTTCTACCTCGCAATTTAGGAAGCAATAGAAATTAAAGCATTAGCTGGAAAACTGTTTTAGCTGTATATTATTATTGTTCTTTTATTTAGGTAAAACCTGAAAATTGAAATTGTAACAATAAAAGTAGTTGAAAGGCTGGGACTATGACTTGGTTTCGCTGCAGAACCGTGTAGTAAAGTAAGCAAAATATCTGGTCAAACGGCATGGTGAATTTATTTGGTAAATGAACTCCGAAGACACACACCCCGATCCCCACTTCTGACTACAGGTAGATCAAAGTTCTTACTACCATTCAAATCTTTGTAGGGGTGAAATAAATTGAATACTTTTATTCAGTATAGTACACACGTATCTACACTATTATTAGTTTATACATTGCTTTTAATTCTTATTCCATAAGGAATATGGTCTTTTAAGCCAATCAGTCTCACAAGTCTTAATTCTACTTATAGTATGGAATTTCATCACCAATTAAAAAACACCAAATATAACTTTTCAAGTCGGTTGGAAAAGTGTTGAAATGGGGTTTTTAAAGAAATGGTATAATAATAAATATTTATTGTCATACCACTTCACCTTAAAAAATATCTACAATTTGAGATGTTTTGCTAGAATGGACACCATTGCATAGTAGTCTCCATATTTTTGAATTGTTTTATTGTCTGGAGTTATATTGTGCGAAAGAAAGCCGTGAATATTCTTATGCGCCAAAATACTTAATTCCCTACTTCCCTAAGGCGATCTAAAATTACCAGTGAGTTTTATTGGACAAAATAATGGAATTTAATTTTTAGTTAGCAAATAACTAATATGTATTTCACTCTGATTCATTCAAAAAAGCTGTCGAGATTGCTTAAAATGAGTTTTTTACGACTTGGCTGTTAACGCAAAAACTGAAGTGCCCATTGCTTCGGCGCAGTCATAAAGTAATTGTCGTAGAGCAATTGATACGCTTCTCAATGATCCCAAAATTTACGAAAAGCGTACAAAGATGTTATAAACATCCGGAGTACCTATCAATGTTATTCCAAAATTAGGCAGGGATTCATCCAGAACTACTTAATCCATAGCGCACAAAGTACATCAAGGGCACAGCAAAGCCTCCCCTAATTATAATAACGGGTGATTATTGGTAAATTATAAAAGCAGGATGGCATGTCCATGTCAATTTCCTTCGTTCGTCCCACGAAATTGCCCAGCTGCCCCAAAACTTCGAATTTCCAATGCGGAATGGAAAATTGCCCAAACATTTTCCCCAAACTTAAGCAATATCTTTGTTAAGGCTTAATGTGAAAGAAATGCAATCCTGCGTAGAAATTAACTGTTTCGATCTAAACTAAATAAAAATATTGTTTGGCTAAAATTAATTTTTCACCATTTCGTTTAACAACAATGAATGAATATAAACTAGCTCTGGAATTTTAAAGATAAAACGTCAGTACCCATCTACTAAAGTTGTCCAGAATTGAATGAAATCCAAAATTTTAACGTCGCCATTGCACATTGTATGTACGAGTAAGATATCATAGATCCGACTACTGCATCATAAATATCCCAATAAGGCTGGAAAGCGTAGGTATCTAGTTAAAAATAATCACAGAAAAGGTATCTCAATCCTAATTCAGATGGTAGACGTTGAAGGCTATCTAAGTTACAATGGAGCAACTGCAGTAGGGTAGGGTAACCGGGTACCATAGAACATTAAAGAAAACATAACGTAACCTAATCTATCTGAAAAGGTAAATCTGAAAAGGTAACTGGTTATTGCTTGGTGAGGTCCAGGTGCTCTATCGTAACTTTCGTGCAAAAGCGGCTATTATTTTTAAGCTCGTATGTATTATGCGAACAAAAGTTTTAATTTTAAATGAAATGGCAATATAGATGAATGAGCGATATTATTGAAGTTTTTCATCCTTTGATTCCACTTATTTTAAACCATTGCTTTTTCTCCCTAAAATATTTTTAAATTAAATTTTGCCTGTTGAGACAAAAAATTCTTTTTCGTCCGGGGTCTTGACAGTGTCAGTACATTCAAAGTGGTTGCCCGTCAGTTTAACGAAAGTCAGTTGTACTAAAACAAAAACCATTCAAAAATGATTCATCATATATAGACAGCTTCATGAATGTTTTTTTACTTATTCATTGAACTTGGTGAGAGGTGTCTACGCCCGTTTGCGGACGGTTAGCATTTGTATTGAAATTCGGGACGTCTTAAACCATCCCAGTACGGATTAATTTCGTTCTTCTTTTGATGGATTTCAATGAATGGAATCCGAAAATAATTCTTATAGTGCACAAACTCAAACTGAAAAGTTTAGGATCACTTTTGAACGCAAATATTTTGAACTTAGTTTTCACATAAGATTTATTTTTGAAACTAACTTGCTGAAATAATTATAAGATGCGTCATGAAAATTCCTTTTCGCCAGATTTGCCTTTTGATTGACCAAATGGACCTTTCCGTTTCGCGAAAATGTCCGTTTAAAAATTGTTGCTTTCGCCAAACTGACCTTTTTAAAACTAGTCTACAGAGAGTAAGCCCTCTTATTACCGGGCTCTATGAGGCAACCCAGCCTTACTGTCATATTTACGGTCATCTAATGCTATGTTATGTAATGGAAATTATTTAAAAATACTCCAGATATGTTTTACTTAGTTTCTCATAAAACATTACTTTGGTGTCCATTTTTCTTTGTGCTTGAAGATTATTAATGAGGGAGATTTTAGTCTTAGTACAGATAAAACTCATCCAGAGGGTAGGAAATAACATTTCATTGTCTATGCTGATAGAATAACATTAGTGGTCCCACCAAACAAGAAGAAATATCGACCACTAATAATACAAAGAAGATTAGGACATTTCGGCACTGAAATAAGTTGTGGACTATTTGAATATCGAGCCCCTACGGTCGGTGTTCATAGAAGAATTCAACATCATTGTTAGATAACCATTGGAGGTAAGCATATTTTCAATCGACTTTCATATTGGTTCGTGCGTATATCCCAGGGGACCCTTACAGTTAGTTCCGTTATTAAAAAGCGGCATCGTTTCTTTATAACTTCCTTTTGTCTGTCTGTCCGTATGTACGTCCGGTTACACGATAACTCAAAAACGGATTAAGATGCTGACGTCAAACTTTCAGGATATGTTCTAGAGGTATATGCGACAATCCCATTAGAAAATAGGATTGCTCCGTCTATCCATTCCCCTTCTGAGGATGGAAATTTTTTATGTCTAGAACATACCTTACACCACCATCAAGAACGAACGAAATTTAAACCAACCGCTGCTTCTTTCCTACTCCGTTTAACAGGGTTTATTTTTTATTTTATTACACCAATAAGAAATCTTATCTTTCTTATATTATTAAAATTCCTCTTTCTAGTTATACGATGCAATTCATTTTTCCCCACATAGACGATAGATACACAGACCCTATCATTCTTATAAAGTACCGCTACTTAATGAATGTACAAGGTACAATAATACCTGCGTGTGGTGATTAAGATTACCTTGATTTACAGGAATGTCCATCAGAAGAAAAGAAAACTCTTTTACAATCATTTTGGTCGGTTTGTTGCTGATCGTGCTCCTAGCAATCCTTTTCTGCCCGACTGATAGTCACTCTGCAGACAGAGAGGCAGAGCTCCAAAAGATTCTTCAGTACAGGTATCGAAAACAATGCAACTTTATGATTCCAAACTACCACTGGACCACTGCACTTTATTTCTTTAATTTCTTTATCGTGTATGAGACATTTAATGAAATACATAATTCAGAATGGAGTCTGTTCCCACTTCATAGTCCATTCAATGCACCATGAAGTACACATAAACAATTTTCGGAAATAAGCAAGAAAAATAAGGGGGTAATAAATAACAAGTAATAGTAAGTGTATGAAAGGTAGAGGAAGTATATCATCATATCCAGATGTAAAAGAAATCTTTTGCAATTGGGTTAGTATCAAACGGGAACAAAAACTGGTCACTTCTCGAACTACTATCAGACTAATATATATAATTGAATATATTTTTCATGTGCTACTTGACTACCAACTTTTAATTGCAAATATTTCCTTTTGAAGAAAGTATAATTTAACACCTTCTTATCTGAAAAATAAATTTTACAAAATTATCATTGAAACTTAGTTTCCCCATTAGCGAACCTTTTGGTTTCTTCTTATGAAAAAATGCTCACGAAAGCAAAGTTCCCGGTGGGAACTAATTCGGACTTTAAGGTAAATAAACTGTCATACTTTGAATTTCAGAAACGAAGATGAGTGGAAATCATTGTGGCATTCGGAAAAACATGTTAGATGTAGAGATCAGCTACTGACTCACATGGACTGGGCTTGTCAGAAAGATATCTACCGTCTGGACAAAAAAATGAGTTCGGAGCCATTTGGCTTATTTGTGCGCCGATCAGAAGCAAGCACGGTCATTAAACCGTGGAATGGATTCATCAGGTTGGTAATTCTTCAACATTTTCGGGAATCACCACAACTACTCTTACCTTCTTCCAAGGAAACCTATTCAGAACAGACCTTATAGTTAGGTAGAGTGGCTGTAGCAACAACATATGCTAAAATTGTAGTTTTCAGTCATGCAATGAATTTAGAATCACATAGTTTTTTTTAGATTTTCACTATCATTCTACTATCTACTGCAGACAGACTTAAAAAACAAAATACTTGAGCGGCACTTAGCACCTTGACACTAACTCCCTGCTTCAGAAATGGAGTAGCTACCTATGCAAACGGATTCACACAATAATATAAATTATTTTTTGGATCCGCATGCAGTAAATGTTGTAGTTCCTCTAAACACCAACAACGTGAGACCTGGATTACGAGAATCCCAATAATGGTCCACGGCGACCTTACCACCGTCGGAAAAAAGCTCAACCGGTTTCGGATCATCAATTAAAATGCAATCCATGCAGTTCAAATGAGTAATAGCATATCTGTATCGCACGTGGAGCGCCTAGGATTATTATAAAATGAGCTAAAGAAATATAATTTTGAACTTCATAATTATATTTAGCACATTTCATATTGAACTACTCCGTAGCACATTGTATTCAATAATGTTATTGCCAGATTATGAATGATACTCTCTTTTTAATTTATTGTGGCATAAAGAAACAAATTTTTAACCGATTCAATATTTTAAAATGACATATTTGTAATCCCTGGAGTCATGCTGTGCAATGTTCACAGTACATTTACTTCACCCCATCACGAACACAAAGTGCATGATGACAATGAAACTATTAAATGGATTGCAGGAGGAGGCGAGAGAGCAAATCTATCACGGACGAGTGTTGCAGTGCGGCTGGGTGCACGTGGGAAGAATATGCCGAATACTGTCCAGCTCATCGCCGAGTCCGAATTCTCCGCTCCCGCACCTGAACATCTGAAAATGATCACTTTTCTGACTGGGCTGGGAGGGGAGGCTATTAGATCTGCGTGGGAGCCGACAGATAAAAGGCAAACGGCAGGATAATTTTACCGCGATGATTATAATTAATAATGATATCAATGTTAGCTCTATTAGAAACCCTTAATCCAGCTCGCTGATTGCAGTGTGCTTTGTGGTAGTATGGCTTAGGCTTAGAAACTCATGTTATATAATGACAAGCTTGTTTCCGTAATTTTTCCCTTCGTCAAAGTCATTTAGATGAAATAAGGCTCTCCTCTAAGTTGATCTTTAAAACATTTATAGATATAATAACATAAAACTCAATTTTTGTCTTCTAGTTCAAAGATAAAACAGTGTGACAAAATATAGAAAATATCTTCGTGATTTGATGCGTCTTTTTGTTAAATTGTCTCGAGTTTTTCTTGTAGTGGCATTATTATAGTAATCACATACATACTTCGTTCTACATAAAATTAGAGGTTCTTACTTTATATTATTTAGAAAGGTGTTTACCTACTATAATCACAAATTAGATAGAATGTTTACACAGGATGTAAACATTGGATTCTTTGAAAACTGTCAACTTTACAGTTTACAGTTTTATATTCTATCAAATGTTGTTTGGCGAATAAACAAAATGCTTTTTCTTGCAGTAAGAGGTGTTACTTACCTCTCGACGCTTAGTAATAAACTCATGTAAACAGACAAAGTCTACGTTAAAAATGGAAGCTGTACATTGCACATATCTGTGACATAAGTAAATATTGTTTCTGTTACGACGTCTATTCCAATTCACTGACGGGCAATATACAGAGCAATTTAGCGTAAATATACCTGAGAATTGGTTTGTATACCCCTACCAATAATGGCACTCACAAAGTAAGGCTATTAATTTTCCCTTCATTTTGCGGATCGATTAAAAGCTGAACATCGAAGTCATACTGCTTTAAGATTAATGAAAAGTAAAGAATAATTAATCGGAAATAAAAATTACATTCCAAACCGTCTCATTTTTCTAATTCCTGACCATCGTTGCCCCCAAAATGTATGTCGTGTTGTAATAAAATTAGCAGCTTTTGAATGCATTGGATTCTACATCGTACATTTAGTTTAAACCCATTGCGAGACATTTATTTAGGGGTCCTGTAGTACTGTACAGTATAATTTACCTCTATATTTCGCCATTTTAAATAGCTAGTAAGAATTACCATAGATATGGACTATAAATGAAACCTAGCCAAGTTATATTCCAATCTACCTACTCAAATGTTCAAATATTGCCATGTTTGTATTTTCACTTCTATTAATCAAATAAAATGAAAACAGGTTTTTGGTAAAAGGAAGGGAAGGGCCAATATTTTCATTGGCTAAATGCGAGAGAGTTTCTTTGTTGCATAGATTTATTGGACAAAATGTCCACTTATCGTAATAATTATTGAAGAAAGTTATGACCTTGACCCGACGACAAAATTTCTACTCTCATCATCATACCTCAGTCTCACTGCTGCATTTAATGTATATTGTTTTAGTTCAAGTGCATTGTAAAGCCAATGAAGTGTAGTTAAAAAAAAGTGATATGAAATGTACCGATAAAGAAAGGGACGACTATTATTGATTAAAAAATATACTATTTATAATTCAAATGAATATATATGACAAAGCATTAATTGGGCATTATATTAAAAGCTGATGCTTTAATCGGTAACCTTAAGGACACTTTAGTAGCTACGAGTACCCACGTAAACTATAGCGATCAGTATACTTTCTCCTTGTTTGGTGTAGATCTAAGGGCTGTGGCTACATTACACGAGATCCTATGATAGTCACCATAGCCATCAGTTAATTCTGTTTCACGTCTTGTTACTGTTACCTATTTTATTTTACATTTGAATTCGAAAGTGATGTCAAGATTTTTATCTCGCCCTAGGAGAGCTTATGGAATCACACATTCTGTCCGGACGTCCGTTACTAGCTCTCGAACGCATCAACGGAGGTTGGCCAAACTATGCGTAAACATTGCATATGGGCCCGTGACGAACCCTATTCAAAATAGGCACAATCGGTCCACAGGTTATCGAGATAACACACGCTCACCTATTGTTCATTTTGATAGTCAATGTATAAGAAGGTACATCAAAATAGCTATTGTGCTTCTAATAAATTGTCAGGTTATAGTATAAAAATATTGATACTTCTTCTATCTAACATTGAATTTTATAGTGAAGCAAATTATAATGGAAATCTTACCACTTCATCTATGCATTCATGATTTCCTGCAGCATAAAAAGAAAAACACTGCTTCTACTATTCATATTTTGGCGGAATTAAATATAGATTACTGCTTCCACAAAATGTTTAATATTTTGGTGTTATAAAATATTAGAAACTGTTTCAATTGGATGTAAATTATTAGCACATTATTGGTTTTACTACAACAATACTACTTCCGTTAATGATTTTCCGTAAATCTGTGTACAGGGTAGCCCTTCCAGGGCGAGCTTTCTGTTAGAGCTTGGCATTCGTTTTGTTACAATAACCATGTCGTACGATCTTCAATTCTCCCGTTTTGTTAGCATATTAATCTGCAACACTAGTAGGTAAGTAAAACACAGATCAGGTGGGACTTCAGTCATCACAAAAGCTATTTCTTTCCATAATTCTTTCTCCAGCATTTGATATGCAGGATTTTAGCTGTCCCGTTAATGTATGACACGGCAGCCCGTTGATATGCCTTATACACATAGGGGCATGAATATGATATGCGTGAACACTTTGTATTCAACTTTGTACTAGGGCTGGAGAAGCTAATACTATGAGTGTGGTGGAAGAGTATCAAAGGACGACTACTTTCTGTTTTGCATAATGGACATTAATGAGTTGCTTGCTGGAGAGATGAGATGAGATGGGATGGATGGAGTTAAGCCAGACTGTCGGCTGTCATGTCAAAACGATAACCCATTTGCATCAAACTGGGGCCTCTGCCACTCTGCTCGAGTCAACAAGTCACATGGACGTTAATTTCCCTTCTCCTTTCTCTCTCACGAAATAACAAAGCAGTCGCTTTCACCCTGCCTACACACTTTCACTCCTACGCTCAGTCCTCTTTGCTGCCACCTTTTTCGACACCACCTTATGAAATTCACTTGGCAAGGACACGAACACCAGACAAGCGTAAATGAAGTAGGTACTGCTATTATAACCACATCAGATAACCATGTCTATTTTCAGATATTCAGACAAATACTACAATTGCCAGAATAGTAATATTTGGCTTGTAATTATGCAAAGGAAATACGAATAAGTAAATGAGCCAATAGGAAATGATGGATGGAATGATGCTTGACAAAAACTGGTGGGACTATTTATATTTTTCAGTTTTATCCAAATATGAAATTTTATTCATTGAAATACTTTCATTATCAATTAACGGTCAACACTAATCTATGACCATCTTGTACTAACGACAATTGTGGGGATCGTAAGTCATTCATTGGTTAATGCTAGGTGGGATCTGCACAAGTGTCGTTTGCTTTACTTTTAGTTTTATCAGCCTTGGGGCCTGAACAGAACACGGCTAAACCCATTTTCATGCATTATGAGTACGACTAAATATCAAACTTCTCAGTCCGTAGTCTCCGTAGCCATTAGTTTACCGAATTGTTGAGCATTTTTTGTTAAGCAGATATCATAGAGATGTGTTGTAGGGGGTATGAAGGTGTGATGCGCATAGATTAACAGCTAGCATGAAAATGAATTAGGAATAATATTTTATGTAATGTTAAATAATTCTTTACCAATTGTAATAGTTAAAATACACTTAAATTGCACAAGAGACATTTTCACTATTCTCCCCGGCTTATCTTAAGTCAGTAAGTCACTTAAGCCGCTTCCATAGATGGGCAAAATACATAGTAAAGTATTTTGAAAATACTTCAAAATACAAAAATTTTAACCTAAAAATATATACATACTATTTTCCCTGAAAATAGAAAATACTGTATTTTGCATAATTAAATTTATTGGGATTTCAAAATAAAATACATATATTTTGTCCATCTATGGCCGCTTCCTACGGAAGCCAGTTTGTACTGAGTGTGTACTAGTTTTGCCACTCTCATCTCAAGGATATACTAAGCGCAACAAGAAAGTCCAAGTAAGTGTTTGAATTGAACTAGGGATTTGAAAGTGGGCTTTGAGAGATTCAAGAGTTAGAGTCGGGAGTTGGGAGAGCACATGATAACTGATATTCACACGTTACTAAAGACCAAATAAATTGAGAATGATAGAAAACAAGCAACTTATGAAATCGTTTTTCCATCCTAACTCTATTTACTTGCTCTCATTTCGAATGTACTTCAATGCATTTAATGTGATCCAATACACAATCTCCACATGGCCCAACAGTAGGATAGGAGAGAAAAGATAGCACAGACCTAGGCACACTGAATAACTAGCAAGTAAAGAATTGAATTTAAGGTCTACTTGACAAGATTCTGTGAGGCTGTACAAAAACTACAAAAATTTTTTCCTTTTACAGAATTTTATTTATGAAAATGTTGACTTGTGCCCTCGAAAAATATGAGCAGATTTTAAAGATGTTTATTTCATTGCTCTGCCGTTCTCCAAGAACAAGGCCGGATCTAGAGGGGGCCCCGGCCCCCCCCTCGAAATGCAAGAAAAAGAGGAAATTTTTAGAAAAATGCGCAAAATTTTCAGCGCTTCGCGCGAATTGAGCTATATTTAATCAATTTTTGGCCTAAAACCGCAAAATTTTTCCCGCTACGCGCGATTATAGTGGTCGTACATACTACAATAAAATGTATTTGGCTTCGGCCCCCCCCCCCCGAAATTTATTTCTGCATCCGGCCTTGTCCAAGAATCAGGACTGAAAATCATGTTAACACCTCCTTAACAACGACCAAATAAATCACATTTTTTCTAATATATTGACCCATGATAGATTGCTTGATATTTATTAGGTTCCTGTGTACCCATTTTGGAAATATATATTCAGCAGAGAGGTTTATCAAATTTTTGCAATACGGCTGCTTGGACATTGGATACTATAATAGTTCTAGTAGACAAGCACGTATTCCGCGAGTTTTAAATATTCATAGATATCACAAGGTTTAAACTCATGTACTGCTCATGCCCATGGCAAAGTCATCTCTCTGTAGGTTACTGAGTTCGTTTAAAGAAGCATTGAAGTTTTAGAAAATACTCATTATTCAGAGTGACCTAGTCGCTATTTATGCATCTGTTGTGTCTGTCTGTCTGTTTGTCCGTCCGTCCGTCCTTGTGTACGATATATTTTGAACCGATTGAAGTACAACGTTCAAATTTTCCATGTGTCATCTGGAGGTCAAAAGGAAGACTAAGTTCTATTATGGGGTCACTACCATTACAGGGTCATTAGCGTTTTGTTACGCTCGATTGATGTCATTTTCACCGTGGATCATGCAGTTTTCCCCATAAATCAATCCACGCTACTTTTTGCAACCATTTTTGCAATGGTTTATTTTAATTTGTTATAATGACGCTTCATTGCCACCTACATGTAGGTAGGAGGTAGGTTCGTGAATAAAAGATTAGCAAAGTAGCTCACTCGTCAGAATGGCAGCTGCACTAAGTTTATTAATTTATGTCTGTTGGTAATCGGTGCGTAACGGAAGGGATTACGTTCTACATTAATACGCATCAAAACTGCAGAGACAATAAAATCCACTTTACAATGTCCCCGTACATACTACAGAATATTTTCAGGAGCGAAGGTCATTATATCATTTAAAATTAGTATGAGATCCTTTTAACTCGTAATTGCTATTCTCTTTGACGTAATAGGCTACAATACAATTACAACACATATAGATAGGCCTAACTCAAGAGAACAGAAGGCGGACTAAAGGTCCCTGCAAGTTTTACACTTTCTATCTTATTTGAATACACTAACGCTGACTTTTCAAGGAAATACTTCTTGAAATAGCATGAATAAGTTTAGAATGCCTAGCTGCGCCAGGCAACTTTACTACGTTTTAAAACCCTATTAACCAGAATACAATTCTGATATCCTCTGGGCTATGTCCAATTGTTTTGAAACACCCGAATGAATATGACAAGAAAAGCAGTACCTATATCGCTAAATATTCTGCCACTACTAATGTTTTTATCTATGGTTTATCTATGGTTATAAAACTATTATTGCCGTACTAGGTAGCTTTTTAAAGGTCTTATTTGGTATGCTAGTGAAATTAAAAACTTGATTTATGGGAGAATCTACTTTTCTATTTGCATGGAGAAACTAAAATTCTATTTTCTCTTGGTCCTAACAACGTATCTCACAAATGCCACTTGCACATATTGTGAGAAAGGAGTATAAAAAGCAAGTTCAATCATCTAAATTTCCTTGTTGATCAAAATGAAAGTGTTTAGGATGTGTTGAGACTTTAATTGGTGTTGACAAAATGGGGGTGAATCAAAAAATGGTATGCTAGTATGCAATGGTAAAGAAGAGCCATGAAACGTCGAAGTTTAATAATAATAATTTCATTGTTTATTCAAATAATAGCATAATAATGCATTAGTAAACATTGTCATTGTACTGTTTAACTTGCCAAAACCCAACTAATAAATATTTCAAATATTTTCTACAAACCCAAAAGCACACAGAGCCAAGAGACACAGATTTCCATTAAAGGGTCAACTGTCTCGAAAGACGTAGAGGTGGGAGTAGGGAGGGAGGAACTCCCTCATCTGGCAAACAGTTCTATTGATAAAAATACCAGTAGATACATAATTTAAATCTCTGCCAGTCAAAAGTCATTTTGAAGAAAATGTCACACAAAGGCGGGAAATGTCGCTTGGTCCGCTATTTCGAATTGGGTGAGGTGAGGCTATAAATGCCAGCAGTCGCCCGTCACTGTCAACCATGTGCTCTTTGGCGTGTGCACCCGCACCACCTAAACATTACCACTACCCACCGTAACCTACCTCTCCTACAACTACGCTACTACATACTACAACAGATTATTATATCATACGAGTACGACTCATTGTCAGTCGCCGTATTGACTGCATACAAAGACGAGGCTTGACCTCCGCCATGAAATGCCAAACAAATGACAAAGCATGGCGGAAGAAAAGTTACAAGTTGTTGTCGCTTTACTAGACAGTCAGTACGCTAACCATCTGCCATACTGTAACTGGCTACATAAATAAAATCTCAGCATAAGGACACATCTTCACTTTCTCATTTGAGTCATTGTGCAAATTCACAGCACACACACATATTGACTTGGAGGGATGCTTGCTCACGGTTCCATTTGAAGGGTCGTCCCTATGCCAGGATTGATGATACTTATGTAGCCAGCGGTGGCTTTTGTACATACACTCAACGTGCTTTAAAATATCAACTGATACAATACAATAGAATAATCCTCTAAGTGCACATGCACCTTTCACACTCTTAGTGATGTTCCATATTATTACCTTAGGTATAGCTTAACCTAATTTGTAATCCTCATTTGGCATTCCTTCCACTCCACACTCTCCGTCTCTAATAATTTAATTCCCTTTTACCTCTATCATATCAAAGCTTAGCTAAACAATTATTACATTTAAATAGGCAGCCAAAGTTCGAGACGTTGTTCAGCTATGGAGTAGACTATTTTCGGCACGGCCGAAGCCCAGCTCAGTATTTTACTCAAACGTTACACCCAATTTTTATTTATTCAACATTTTCCTTTTGACTTTCTAACACAGGTGGGCTTTTCCACTCCCTAGACTACTGTACTACACCTATGGAACGATTCATAGATTTGCGGACTAAAATTAACTAAACTTCACCACTAGGCCAATTGTTACTTTCAGAAGAATTTTTTACAATGGAAAAAGGTAGTCAACATTTTTGAATTAAAGTATTGGATTTTGCATCCATTTGGGAATTTAGTTTTTACATATTTTTTAACCACAACTTATTTCAATATCTCAAAAGTAATTCCATATGAGACTAAAACCTTAAGTATATCATATTTGGATATTTCTAAAGCAAGTTATAACTCCATGCTACACATAGTAATTTGTTGCATGCAGAAATCCAATGCAAGCCGAATCATTTGTCCAAAAGGACAATTTATTATACAATTAGACTAGATAAGAAAGGGGAGATTTTAAAACAGCTCTAAAATAAACAAATAGCTAAAATATCAAATAGTTGGCAATGATTGCAAGTAATTTTTGAAAATAGGAGTTAATTCTGAGCTGAACTTGTTTTTTTCTAAAGTGGCAATGTCTGTAGCTAGATACTACGGGTAAATATACTTACTGGCTGCCTCTCGTTTGTTACATCAAAGTCACAGCGAAGAAACAACGCCTCTAACAATAAGCTTAATAAATAATAATTACATGTGATTACTTAATAGTTACTATTATACTAAACTAATTAATTATCATGAATTAAAAGTTGTAACAATAAAAACAAAAACATCATATTCATTTTGAGATCACCAATGTACTGTAAAATTGTTTATGTGGGTTTCTTTACCATTCAGGTTTCTTAGAATTTGCGAGCGATTAGATACATACTTACTTACTATAATATAACTACGTATTTCATTACATGCTTTGTTATCAAATGTAAATAACTCTCATGTTTTGATGCTTGACTGCCCTGGGTTGTGATGTCCTTTCTCGGCTTCGCCCTCCTCAAATTCCTGATAATCTCCTTCTCAAATTATCCACTTTAAAAAATCTGCCACAGTCAATCTCTGACACAACGACAATTAACCCACTCGTTCCTTTCAAAGGATTTCAAGTGGTTTGATTGGCACAATCTCAAAACTGATATTCTATAAAGGGCCATCACTTTTATTTGTTCACAGGAGCCTGCCTATCGCATAAGTTCTCATCAATTCTAAAAAGAGCAGCAAACATCAAAACACCCGAGTTAATACAACTACAGTTACTAAACATAATTAATTTAGACAAAAATTAGCTGATGTGATGACAATACTTTTGCAGATGCGAACATTAATTTTTTTTAACCGAAATTACAACTTTAATTGCATTTTCACACTGAAGTTTCTTCGCTATCAACGAGTCTGCTTTCTGCTGTTCACACGAAGTGTAACTACTGGACAGGTACAGGACATTGGATTTTATCTCCTCAAAATTACGTTGTTCGCCCTGAACCTCCGGCGTATGACTGTAACTACAGGGTATCTCATACCGTCTGTCTTCCATTGAAATACATTTCCCAAGATTCCTTGCAAGAAATTACTTTAAGCCTTGATTTTATTTTGTACGGTTACCAATGAAAGAAAAACCATGAATTTTTGGGGCGTTAATGAGACAGTCAATGGTAAAACACAACTTTTTTCGACGAAAGTAATTTAAAGTAATTTCTGCAAGGAAGCTTAGAGTCGGTAGTTTTACCTTGCTATTATAATTCACATAATATATATTATGATTCAGATTGCTATAATAGTATACACTATTTATTATAAGAGACCTTGTGTATTTACTGGCTATGTGATGTGAAATTCACTAGAAGCTGCAATTTTGCAAGTAGAGCACTCTATTGTTGTCTAGTGATTGAATACATAATATTGCTGGTAAAGTGAACTATAATTATGATTATGCGAACGCCCTCACTTTCTTCGAGTGTGTTTAGTAAGTTTGACGAGTAGTGACAAGTGAGAGTTATTAACAATTCAATCAAAAACAATTCCAATGAAATTATAATCTACTTCTTAACTCATATCCCCATATTATAAATTATTATGCCCATATTAATTATATTAATATCCTTGCGTATTATGTTTAGTTAATAGCATTGGTAATGAGACTATGATAATCTTTGTCCAAATAAGAAAAATCAAAGACGGAATTTTCATTGGTTTGTCGGTGGCTTAAATATGCACAGCAAATGCAGCAAAATGTACTTACGACAATGCACTGGCCTTCAACAAAAATCCCATTCACTATAAAACTATCCGTTCGTTCGTCATTACGCGTAGCGCGTAACTGCGTTCCATCCCTTATTTGGACAATGTACAAATAATCACGATTACTTTCACTATGTATTACTATGAAGTAAGACAGTAGGTCATACCGTAAACCTCCTAACAAGTCCCTTAGAGCCCGCGTCATCAATCAACATTTATGGAGACAATAATATTCAAGTAATAATATTATTCGCAGCTCAACAACTAGAGCACAAACTGACACTAAAGAAAATAAATATTAAATAACATGATTTTAAAGCCGACTCCCCCAATTAATCTTATACCTGCTGCTTAGTTGGGTAGTTCATTATAAAAATTGTAATAAGAGATCTTTGGATTTTGTAAGAGATCTTTAGTTAAGTTATAAGATTTCCATTAATTTCTGATCATTCATGGTTACTAATATTTAATTGACACATTATCAGGGATGACAGGAGCCATTGCACTTTTGGTCAACATATCTTATACCTACAGTTAACTGAGAGCTCTAACATTTACCATTTACTGGGATATTCAACGCGTCTTTAACATTGAGATGACCATTTTACCTCAGCGCAGCTCCTGACTTATTAGAGGATTTATAGCAGATACCCAAAGCCTTAATGTGAGTTATCGTGATCGCAAAAAGAATTATGCGAACACACCGCACCACTTACAGCGTCCCACCATTATTATGCTTAACTACTTATTAGCTATCAATTAGTATAAATACATTTCGTGAGTAAAATGCAATCAATCACGATTGGAAAGATAGTATCGTTTTTCTATACTTGCCTCGTCACCGAAATCTGTAGCATCATTATGAAGCTCCGTACTTGACCAATACCACTGGGTATAGACCAAAACTCTTATCAATACACTTCAACTTCATGTAGGTCGATAGGCCCCATGATTCTACTACTCTCAACAGAACGCATCTCTACTACAATAGTATCTAGGCAATTCAGTCTAGATTGCTTTCTTAAAACCGAAGGATATGCGATGGACATTGCTATTGCTTGGCTGGCGGGACGAAGAACCTCCAAAGACCTCTTCTTAGTTACATGGCAGCTTTCTTTTCCGGAGGGCCTTTCGCTTGTGATGATGAGCGTCTCTTCACCCGCATGAAATCTGATTAGAAATAACAAGTCAGTTTTAGTAGAAATCCACGACTATTTTTAAACTACGCCAATCACAAAAATTCTTAATTTTGGACCACTAGTAGGTAGCAAGGATTAAAGCAGAAAAAGAAATAGTGATTAGTAGAATGTTTACCCTTCATTGAGGTCTGTTTGGCAGGCCGCTTCTTGAATCGGACTTTGCAGTCGCTTTCGCAGGTCTGGAGAGGGGCGGTTGTGGCTTCGGAGGAAGGAAGGGAGTCGCTGAGGGACGTGGAGGAGGAACAGGAGGAGGAACAGTCTTCCGGCGGGGAGGGGATGGGGATGGTCAGGGGGTCGATTTGTACAGGGGGACTTCGGTTGGGCGAAGGGAAAGAATACTGACTGCTTGCTGAACTCACGCTCTGACTCTCTTGAGACGAGCTTCTTGTCAAACTTGTCCCAGCGGACGTGGACGTGCCCCGCGGGGGGACCTGGGCGGAGCGACCATCGCGCTCGTCCCCTTCGCTCTCCCCACTGCCACTGCCCCCGCCGACGTCACTTGCCGTGCCGCCCGCAGCACCGCCCCATCTCGACTCCCCAGGAAGAACAATCAGGAGGGGTTCTCTGTCCGACACGTTTTTGGAGCAGAGGATGTCCGCGGAGGACGCGGCAGAGGTGGATGGGGGATGGGGCGTGGCGACAGAGGACGAGGACAGGAAGGGCAGACGACTGAGAGCGTAGGACCGTGGCACTTCACTGCTCGACGAATCTTCTTGCCGCCCCTCGCTGCCTAGAGAGACAGCCTCCCATTTGTACCTGAAACCAGGAGTATTCTTATTTAGTGACCTGCATGCTTGACCTTTATGCCAATTTATTGAAGTTAATGCCTAAATTAAAATGTAAATCAACAGTGAAAAAGCGACTGCTCAGGTCGTGACTAACCTTCCCTCTAAGGGCTTCTCTTTATCGAAGTCAAAATTCCAGCGCTGTATGTCCCTATCACGCATTTCAATTACTTTTTGACGGGCATACTGAGTACTTCTAGGGTCAGGAGGGCCAAATAGATTTCTTGCAACATTTTTTCGGGAAGGCTTGAATCCCGTTTGTGATAGACTGGACGTTTCAGGCCCAAAAAATCGGTTCGGAGCAGAAGAGAGGCTGTAGGACGACGCTAAGGAAGTGGTCAAGGGATTGTGACGATTTTGAGCCAACAGATCCCGGGAAACATCCATATTCGGTGGACACACATGCGTACTCATCTTCCTGGCGGCTTCCACCGAATCGGGAACTGACCACTCGCTTTCCTCCTCTTCGGCCAGTTCTTTAGCGCTACAGGTCACACGTTAGCACACTGTTATTTTCCATGTCCAAACAATTGTTACGTACATCCACATCCACAACAATCCATTTTCGATCCTCGTCTACAAAAACAGCGGAAATCAAAATTTAAATTGGAAAACAATTTTACAATTTTAACATTTAGTTCACTAAATACACAGTCAACAGTGTAAAAATAAAGTAACCACACTATTCCTGTTCGTCTATGTTAAGAACTCAATATTATGATTTAAATTGTCAGTCCCACCGAGATAAATGCGAAAAGTGTATTTGGATTTATGTACCATTGGTCAAGACCATAGTTACTTCTGGATCCATAAAAATTGTTTTACGCGAAGGTGTAGGAACAATGACACAATTACCATATACACATAATTAATATTCTATTTTAATAAATAAAAGACAATACGCAAGTAACAAAAAAATGTTCCTCAGTTTTTTAACGATTTACTACCCGAGCGCAATATCTAATACAATATTGAACTCTGGTTAATTTCATTTGAGTGCTAACTGGGAACTGGTTTTTACACGTTGCTACGTACCACTGACTATTGTCCATTGTATTGTTGTTTGTTCACCATTCAGTTGTCAATTTGTCAATATTATTAAATAATTTGTTGGATGTTGAATAGCTGTAATTTAATTGATTCCTTCATCCTTAATTCAATAATCATTAATAAAACTACGAATTGGCCTCCGTTTTTTTACTGGCAAATCTTTTTGAACACACAAGGTTGACGGATGGAACTGACAGAGGGACAAAAACATCTTTTGACTTTATACTAACACTAAATAAAGATTAAGTTACAACCAATTTTGAATTGGTGGTTATCTAATGTATACTTACTTTTGACTTTTTTAGATGAGCGATTGTTTGCTGTTTCACTTAATTTATGTATTTGCAGTTTTTTTTGTTCAAAGTGTCATATACAATAATATCACTGAAACTACTACGTCAACTGTAAAAGTCAGCTAGCACGTTTGACCAAGAAACTAAATTGTTACACTACACTACTACACCAACTTAATTAATTGTACCTTTAATTAATTTAAATAAAACGAATTTACACTTCACTTACACAGAAAACAAAATAAATAATGATTGAAATTGAATCAAATGCGATTGTTCGATGGTTGACTGGTTATGATGGTGATTGGATGTGGTTGTGGAATAAGTTGAATGTACTCAAGAATGAAGGAGAATACAGTATGTCCGTATTTTACCGCTTACAGCAAGAAGAAACAGGCCTCAATTACTACCGTGTTAACTAAATTACGAATGGACTTTTATTTTTATTTTCAAAAACGGCGCCTGGTTACTAATTCTTTTGCAGTCATAATTTTTCTTATGCTGAAGCACGCCTAAATTTACATTTTTTTGTTTAAATTTGACTTTCTTTTACAGCTTTCTTGCAAATCAATTGACAATACGTTATCTTCATCTGAAGTCATTTCTTCAACACGATATTTAAAATGTCAACATGTGTCAAATTGTTTTACCACCCTTTCTTTAATGACGATTTCTCCTACAAAGTAGCGTATCTGGGAAAGCATTACTATAGTTATTTGAGAACTTTGTATTATAATGTTAAAATTTAAAACTAAGTTTAAAAATCCAATATAATTAAAAATAGCTTATTAATCAAAACCAACCATTTTTTATTTCTTTTTCTTCTTCTTTATTGATGTCTATAATTTCTGTGAAAGGCAAATATAACCACAATACCATAGATAATCTTTATGCTGAAAAATTACAATGTTGACAAAACTCATTACAACTACATTTGTAACGAACACGTGTACTTTTATTCGTTTAAAATAGTTATGTAGGAAACTTTCATTTGTGTATACTGATTTCTTTTATACTGATTCGAACATTAATTTCTAATGAATTATGTTGCTCGTAAATTAATTACAATTTTTATGGCAATACAACAGTTTCTTAAGTAGAGGAAATTGACAGTTCTGTAAATAAATACAGAAAGTAAAACAGCAACTTAAGATTTCTAGATATGTTGAAATCAAATTAGATTTTAGTTGGGTGTTAAACGTTAATCTTCCAACCATTTATTTGCAGTACTTTTAAACCTTTCTAGATACCAAAATACAAGCATTTTTGGAATTCCCAGTAAATAGCTGTCAAAAAATTCGAAATTGCTTTCACTAAACATCATAGTAACGAACATCATATTTTGGGTTAGTTAGTCTTTGTTTGCTGAGTGACCTAAATTAAAATATGGAGTACAACTGTGTAGGAATGTAGAAACCAAAAAACCTTTTTATTTTCGGTGATATGGTATTCATTGCGACTTGTACTTGACTTTTTTGCTGTTACAGTTGTTGACGTCCTTTGGATAACTAGACTTGCTAGTTGCTACTGTCTGTGGAAGCAAAAGTAAGCGGTTGCTGGCTAAAAAGTCGTACTGTAGCAGTTCAGCATACACGTACCGTCGCTCGTTACTTTATTGCATTGGTGGAATAAACTCGTAAGAAGGTCGCGGCATATGTACAGAGTTTTTGAGCTTGCTGCGGCTTGAATGTGATGGATGTTTACTTGCTTCTTCGTAGTTACTCGTACTTAGCTTGTATTGTGCTGCATGCGTTGAATGTTAGGCTCGCACTTGTTTTACGTAGAGCAGACGTGTATATTATATTATGTCTGTAGCGTGTTGTTGGTACTCTGGCCCTGCTGCGTATTGTATAGCATCATACTTATCTTGTGTTTATTATTTAGGTGTGCAGTTTCCCTTGATTTAAATAATACACGCTAGTCATGCAACATAGTTTGCCACACATAACATGTATCAGTATCACATTCACATTACGAAAAGTACCATAGCGAAGTAGTGCATAGTGCCACAATACTAAGACTTGGAGTTCGTGGAGCTATGAAGAAAGGCTGTTGCTAGCTTTGAATTTAAGATTTGCCGAATACTACGATGTTGTTAAATTGACACGGATTATGCTGGCGACTTCAACATCATCGCATCGTAGTAGTAGTAATATTATGTGGCCACCATTAAGTGTAACCTACTTACGTATGTACCTACCTGTGTATGTATCATATTATGTTTGCCTTATATTGTAGCTATGTACGTGAACTCTGCCAATATAATATACTATGTAGTACCACAATAATATTATTAACATCAGTACCTACTAGGAACAGTAAAAGTGGTCCAGTCCAGTTCTGGTGGTTGTCCTGTAGCAGATAATATTGCATTGTGTGGTGATGCATGTTATAGGGATGATAAAATCTAACAGGACAGAACAAGAACGGGCAGGCTATTAACCTAAAACTTTCTGGCATGGCGTAGACATCAAGCCAACTTAGGGTCGGCCACGGGAATAGGTCTGTGGACCTTCTATGACCCTAAATAGTGTGTTTACCCGAAAGTCAGAAAAGTAAACATCCGAAAACGAAACAATACTGAAACATATTGATTGAAGGGGAAGTACCTGCTACTGGTTCGAAAGCGTGCTCTTTACCTAAGAGATAAAGACGTTACTGCGCGCGAAGTTTTGAATTCAACCTCAATCTACCGCCAACTCCAGATTAGTTCCCCTGGGAAACTGTAGTTTCGTTAGCTTTATTCCCAAGAAGAATCGAAGTAGTTGCCCATGGAGAACTATTTCTAAGTTCCAACGGCTATTTTGTATTTATTTTGTTTGATCAAGATATTAAATTTTTATTAAAAATAGTTGATAGATTTTCATTAAAAATAAATTAAAAATAAATTTTTATTTTGACTAGTTTGACTAGTTTTTGTTCCCATTTGATAATAATAGGCGACAGCAAAAGATTTCTTCCGGGCCTGAATATGATTTCCTTCCCCATTTTGCAATCTTCTTATTTGAGGAAACACAATAGAAATGCAACATATAACATTGCACAATAAATGTTAAAAGGGTACTCATATCTCGAATGTAAATGTAACCGTTAATTTAAGAGATATTAGCTAGGAATACTGTTAGGCATAGATAGGCAATTATTGAAAGTAAAGTAAAGTAGGGTAGTTTAGACTCCAACATTTTGAAGGATACAGCCACCTATTAGTTATTTTTATGTGGCCAAGAAGTAAAAAAGCAATTGCTTTTTTAGATAAAAGCAAAATAGCAACCTTTTCTAAACAGCAATGCTTTTTTATTTTTTTGCTATGTGCTTTACCTAGGTGCATTGTGAAAAGAAACGGGAAAATAACTAACCGATTAGTTATATTTTGCGCCTAAAATAAACAAAGTTAAATGAAATCTATTAGATACTAATTTTTGGGACGTGCTCTTTACGATGACATATTTTACTTGTTTTTAAACACATATTTACTGCAATTTAATAAATAAAGGTTGCCTTGTTTAGAATTCGTTGCTTTCTTTTTTTTAAATTCACGCTTGTGTATCATGAATTGTATATATCAAAGTGACAACACTGAAGATATTGCTTGGGGTGGGGGATTACATTACTTTCTCGAGAGGAGAGACTAATTTGAAATTTGGTACATTGAAAAGAGTGGTTTTTATCACTGGAGTTTGTAGTCAAATTAAAGTAATATCAGAATAAGGATTTTAGACAGTTGCTTTCTGAACATTTTGGGCTACTCAGATTTTCGATAAAGTAACTCAAAAAGAATGAAAATGATACAAAAATATCGCTTTTCAATTTAAAAGCCTGGAAGTCAAATATTTGCTATAATTCCCTTAAATAGATTTGGAATATGACATTCATAGTGTATTGTATGGTTGTCGGATGAATATTTTTCTTGCGGTCGGGTAATGTTGCCATCAGGGGTCACAGAAGCTCTGCGAAACGTTATCGTAAAAAATGGAAAAATTATAATTGGTAACAATTTTAACTATCAATGTCCTTTGACCTTACACCTAAGTGCGTATATAAAAATCAGCCATTATTGAGTTTTTTCATTATTATGTTGCGAAAGCCACATTGTGCGAGAGTTCTCTGTCCTTCTATCTGTCTGTCTGTCTTTGATCATGTTGGGTCCAGAGAAATGGAATGTCCTGGATAGAATAGACTAATCAATGCAATGTAAACGCTTTCCGTAGTTTTGATTCGTTACGTAATTTGGCGCAAGTATACGAAAATATGAGTTACAATACATAACAAACACCATGTACCGACGACGTTGTTTCATATCTCACCTCAATACGCCAATCTCATTAGCGGTGGGGTATGATCTTGAACGTTAAGTACGTTGGAAGTTAAATAATTCCTGAACGGATTAAGATATCAACTTGTAACTTTCAAAATGTTTTTTGTAAGCAAGAAGGAAAGTTTTGCAGAAACTGTGGTAACTTCGGACTATAATATGTCGTCTGTAACTAAGTATTTAAAATGTAATAGTCTAGTATATCATGTATTGTGTATCATGTAATTCGCCACATTTTCATCTTGCTTCATCATAGCGCCCATCTATGCGTCACTTTCTCAACATAGATTATAGATACACCCCTGTCCTACCACGGTTTATTCAGACTGACGCGTGTGTTACTCTGTGTACTCGTCACAACAACTCGTTATACTATTAAGTTTGTTACTAACAATTCACTTTTTGTTGCTAATGTCCTAACCCTGTCAGCATGGAAAGCATGTCAACCCCTTCTTAATATTCATGCTTAAAGTTCAAGTTGTGATTATAAACATTCTTCGTATTGTCATCTGTAGGCACTATTTTGCATAGGTCAACAGAGGGCGATCAGTTTATTCTTGTATCGCAATACCTGAAAATTAACTTCCAAGCAAATGTCTTCGAATTATTGTGGTAACAGTATTAGTTCATATCGTTCACTTTTGTCCAATTAATTAAATCCAATTATCAAAGTACGTCACAAATTATCCTGAGTTTTATTTATTTTATTTGCAAATATAAATCTTGGAGCGAATTTGTTTTATTGCTTAAATAAATCTTGGTTTTAAAAGGTGATATGTGGATACTTCGCATATCGTGTATCTTTATTGGGTTATTTTTCCTCGGCGGGAGCGTGCTGCAAGTTCTAGGTATATCTAGAGAAAATCTGTCTTGGAAAATAAGGACAGCAGTTGAAAATGTTAATGACTGGCACAGATGCTTTACGCTTTGGATTTATAATATGCGGAGATGGCGATGAGTCGAGGAAAAACCTTCAGGTTGTGGCCCTTGGTGGAATCCTCTCATGATTTTGGCTTCTCTCTGCCTCGTCAACAGACGAGTAGCGACTTTGTGTTGAGCTATTCCACTATATGCTCTGGTACTCCTCACCAACGTTTGTAATTGTTAAAGTTTGCATACTCCAATATAGTTTCTCTGGGAGTTACTGTAAGTAATCCAATAGGTATGAACGGTCGTGATTCTACTCTGTAGATTATACACTCCCCCTAGCTCACATAGACTGTAAATGCACTTTGGGCGCAAGCCCCCAATTTCGGGCCAATTGCCTACCTCCCAATGACAATTTTTAATGGGGTACTGACAATGCAGTTATGTGTACCGTGTACCCGCTTGTGGCATTTGAGATCTGGGTGACTTATTACTCGCATTGCGATAATAAAGATATCATTGAGTGTTGTCTCTGTATCTGTATGCCTTCGTAAATCAGAACTCCGTACAAACCTCAGAGTAAGTCATTCCCTGACTTTGCATTAATGAAATTTTGATGCGATTGTAAATAAAAGTACATTGGGTGGCGATGCTATCTCAACAGGATAATTAGTAATTACTAAAATGAAGGATTTTTTTCAGTAGATGACTTACAATGAAGATATACATTGAAAAGAGATTTTTTTCAAATTGTATCTCATTTTTCTAAAGTGAGTTATCAAAAATTTCCATGAAAAATCGGCAAAAGCATTGTCAACGTTTTGCCCACGTAGAATTTTTGTACTATTGCATATCGTAGAGCATTGCACTTCTTTTGAATGTTAGTAATTTTAAAGAAAAGCTCTTCGTCGAATGAGGAAATAATTTGCGAAAGCATAACATCCAAACGAAGTACAATATCAAAATTCTACGAGCGCAAATTATAAACAGTGGCATGGCGAACATTTTTTACGTTTCAGATTTCTGATAGGACTTAAGAAAAATGATATAAAATTTCAAAAATGTCTCTCTTTAATGTAAATGTCAAAAATATCCCTCACAGACTGGAAGGCGATGCTTAAGTTTTTATAACTGTACTAAACGGAGTAAGTAATTGGTATGCACCCTTTGCCCAGTCAGACGCTTACCCCCGGACAGTTAGAGAACTAGATTTGAGTGATATGGAAGAAGACTGAGATGGAAACTCCCGTCCGAGTACCATGAAAGAAAAGTGGACGTATTCCAATTTAAATCCTAGAAAGAGAGCCATCTTCAGTATTTACTGCAAATACTTTAGAGTTATTTGACCCTCCTTTGAAATTAGTTTTAGAGCCGAGTATTTTGACTCGCAAGTCTTTTATCCGTTGTGCTTGTGTTCATGCTTTTCCATCCAAGTCTCCAGATGAGTCACTACTGATAATTACGGAATACCAAACGAACATCATCTAAATAAGCATAATTTAATTCAAGATTGAAATCCGGCGACGAGTTATGTACAAATGACTGAGGATTCATTGGTGACAGGGATGATGTTACTATATCTACTTATAGCTATTAACTTTTGGGTGGACAGGCAAAAAATATTTATTAGTGAATGTGTCGCATTAGTAAACCTAAAAAATTAGTCATTGCATGATTTCATGATCATCGCCATCGCACTGCTAAATCCTTCTCAGGCGTCATTTCTCTTTTATCAGCAAAATACGATTACTTTAGATGTCTCAAATACCGCTCTACAATAGAATGTTTGGTGGCTGTCATTAGAAGGGAGTTAGTGTATTAATTAGTAGTTCGCTGCAAAATGAGATGCTGGGCACTGTTAACAAGTCAATGTATTACAATACAGAACAAACAGGTAAACTAATAGTTGGATTTTCTTGGTTCAATATTTATTGGCCCTTGGATACTTTTTACATGGATATCTTAGCTTTAAGTAGCACTAATTGGTAGTGAAAAAACAAAAACAACGAAAAGAGATTACGACCATGGAACTAGTTGGATTTGGATTAGTAGATCTTTCAAGAGTTAAAAATGGGACTATCCTCCTCCTCACCTGGTTTGACAATCTCAATAAAGCTTTTACGTCATAAATTAAACAAACATATAAAATATAATGTATTTAGGCATGCTAATAGACATCCTACCTCTCTCACGAGCATTTAATAACTGAAATAATGAAACTTACAAACGTTTTCAGTAGTCGATAATTAACTTAACTATGAAAAGTCTACTTTTTAGAAAAGTCTATCTGTGGATGTAACATTTACACAACGTGCATGCCCTATGCATTCATACCTACGTACTTCGGCTATCCCAATTCACGAATTGGAATATTTAGAATTGTTCAATGCTGAGTAGAAAAAGTGGGAGGCCGTTTGTGTGGCCAGGATCATGCGCAATAAATATTATTTGTGCAAGTGTTGTGCGCCAACTCGAAGTGAGGATGGGTGAGAGGGCGTCAGATGCACGAAGAAATCATAAAATGCACTGCACAAAATGCACGCACCATTTAAGAAAAGTAGGTACAGATTAGGAAGTCAGATTTCCACTTCATGCATTTTGTGCATATACATATAGATATGGAGCTCATGCTTAGCCACCGGGTTTGCTCTTGCTTACAAAAACTCAAAACTCATTTGAATTTGGAATGTCCACTTTCCGTTGGTCGTCGCACCGTTTTCCACCTGATCCAACATTTATTTACTGGAAAAACTTAGCTGAAACTTCTACCAATTTTTGGGTAGGTTGTGTATTCGGCATAACAGAATATTATCGTGTTGATAATATCAGTATGTATTATTTATGTGTGTAACAGGACAGTACAGGTGCTAGATGGCAATACACCGCAAGCAGTTAAATACAGAATTATGAACATACCGACGTATTCTTTAGTATGTTTACGATTAGTGCAGGTTTTATTAATGTAGGCAGTACAATTAGTTTTTGGTTGAGACTAAGAGGCAGTTCGTTATTTACGATGAACGCTCTTCCCCTCCTATAAGTAAATAGTTACGATTTTAATCTGCTCCCACATCACGTAATTAATGAACTGTGTCCAATGAATGTAACAAGTTGGCATTAATATTAAATTATCAATCAGCATGCAAATGAGTGGTACAGTTGAACGAGATACAATTTAAGATTACAACTTTTGAGTATTTTCTCCTGCTTCTAACTCTAGCCTCCGACCTTCTCCTCCCCTCACACTCACAACATGACACACTTAACTTGCTAATCAATGCATTAGCAGAATTCCTTAATTATTATTTATCCGAGCCGCGGGTGGCTGGTTGTATTGTAGTAACCTAACAATGGTAATTGCTTTATTTAACGCTTACGCTAAGTATTTTGGCTGATGGAGAACGCCTCTGTGCATTCTCCGGCTAATTCTCTAGCTAATTACAGAGTATCCTAGTCATTGTCACTATCGTAGTATTTGTAGTTTATTTGTATTGAAGAGTTGTTATGGGGTGGGTCAGTGGGTGGGTCGTTGGTTGGTAGTTCCTTTATTAGTTTGGGTGGGATGCCGCCGGGCGGAAGCAATTTCTCTGGTTGTGCGAGTGGAGGAGTGAGGTCAGGCGGGTGACTTGGCGTGATGTTAGCTTCCAAGTGCTCCCTCCTACCATTCAAATTTCCCGCGTCGGCTTTCCAGTCTCTTTCTTGCCTCAGACCCTTCGTGCATTCATTGGCTGAAGGACTCAAGAGGAAGATGCGTGCGTTTCGTGAGTCTCCAGCTCCTGCATGTGAATTGAGTCGTTGAATAAACTCCCATCAGCGCTGCTAGTGTCGCTAGTGTCGTCCCTGTAAATGTCAAATATCTCATTACAATTCAATTCAAAGGAGACAGCTGTGTTTTAATTAGATTTATCTTCTATAATTTTAGTATATAAAAATCTACTCTATTTGACACTCATTTGGGCCATACTAAGACTTGCATCTGGAGATGAAACTTAGCTATATTTCATATCAAACATAAGGAGGTTTCGTTAAAGTCGAGTATCCTCAACAACCAACCATTCGCAAAAACAATGCTTCAAATACAAAAAGATGGTCTGGTTTTAAATATTAAAGGTGAAAACTTGGCCACCGTAACATGATGTATTACGATTTCCAAAAATATAAGTGCCTATACAAAATTGTTAGGTATCCATTTTTGAACGAAATCTATTTGTCTATGTTCAGATATAAATAATGTAGGGGGAAAAATCTAATGCCTTAAAATTATGTCATAATAACAATAAATAAACATTTTTTTCAGTACTTGAGAAATGACAACCTTAGAGCGGATTGCCCCATATCATTGGTTCCTTGCAAGAAATGACTCAGATCGGAAATATCGTTGAGACTTGCGGGATTGCCTGTGGGCGGGTTGAGCCCACCCTCTCTGCACCAGATTTGCCGCATCTCTTGCCGCCGCTGTCTCATCAAAGACTTGTACTCGGAGATTCTCATCTTCTTTCCATCCACAATGCAAGTCCGTTTCGGTCGCGGTCTGTATCGGTAGTCGGGATGTTTTTCCATGTGCAATTTCGATAGTCGAGACTGCTCTTCGTAGTACGGCTGCTTCTCTCCATTGCTCATCGCCTTCCACTTCGCCCCTGAAAATCAAAAACATTTAAAACTCTATTCAAGATTATTAGCCCAGACGTTAAAGGGTTTGGCAATTAACTCTTTTGGATACCATCCCAGTACACAAGTTAGCAGAAAAATGTGTATCATGACATCATGCTGATTGATTGATCATTAAGCTCACCGAGAATTTTGGAAATGTTCGAGTTGTGCATATCTGGACAAGCCTTGAGAATCTTCCGTCTCTCGTCTTTGGCCCAGACCATGAACGCGTTCATTGGTCGCTTGATATGAGGTTTACTCTCAGTCTCTCGCTTCTGTTGTCGAATTATTTTTGCACCTAGAAGGAAGAATGCTATTAATTCTGCGAACGAGGATCTCGGTCACTTTTCCTTAAAGAGCACTCACTCTGTTGACAAGCAGTGATGAAGTCGCCCTCTTCTTTACTTCGGGCGTGTCCTCCCGGACTCATCAGATCTTCCTCCTGACTGTTCCCATTCACTCCTCCGTACATTGTATTTACAGGGTAGCCACATCCGGACACTTTCCCGCCTGTCAGAGACGTAGGTGGTAGTGTTGGCGAAAACGGAAAGGCTCCGTCCTTCCCACCACCTCCCAGACACAGGTCTGTAAAATCAGAAAGGACATCTTTTAGCCCCAGCTCTAGGCACAACTCAGCTAGAGATTCGCATAGTGGAAATTAGGACTTACCAGAAGGAAGCGGAAAAGTGGCGAAGGGCATGAATGTGGGAGGAAGGACGAGTCCCGGCGGCACGGCGTTCCTCGTTGGGTCGGAACTGGAGTGCGGCGGGGCGACCGGCGATCTGTTCCCGTTGAAATTGTTGAGGGAACTTCTGGAAGTTGAGTTGCCTGACTGACGCTTCGGCTTCGACAAATTCAGCGGACCGTCTGGTTCAGACACGGCGGGAGGACAAGGAGAAGCCTGTTGAGGACCCCCCGGACCTCTGCCTTGCCCACTCCCTGGAAGCATCGGCACCGACCACGACTGCAAACAAACAGTTACTAATCAGTCAAAATTCAAATGTCGCGTCATTTTCCCGACAAATTCAAATAGTCTATATATTTACACTAAATATTTTACTTGTCAAAACAAAATCAGTTAATTCATAATATTCTATAATGATAAATGAAATTTTACATTCAAAAAAATATATTTCCACTGTTGTCACTCTTCTGTTTAATTGTTTTTTATTGACTTCAACGTTATTATATATTTTTGCATTTGTGTAAATAAATGGATATTTGACAGTAGTTTAATAAAGGTTAATAACGGCCGGCATTGTAAAGTAAAAGAGTTACAAATAGTTAGTTAGCTATAATATATTGAACAGCCTTGACTCTTTCTACGTGGCAACATGAAATTATATCATTTGAAAAGTCCATTCTCGGGCCTCTATATTCTTAAATTATGAAAAGAATTCGGTGCATAAACTATTTAAAAACGAGGAATTTCAATAAAGCAAAAGCGCAAATTGCTTCAGCTTACATGATTTTTTTGTAGGAAGGGCTGCATTGCTTGGAGAGAGAGCGAGGGCTGCATTTGCAGTGCCCCCGTCGAATGATGCAACTGATCCAAAAATGGAAAGAGCACGTAGTTGGATCCCATTGTGGCAGCTGCCGCCGCTGCTGCTGCGGCAGCCGCATTAGTACTCAGATAAGAAGGCGTTGGAGATGGAAAAGACTGTTTGCACCCATTCTGCAAATTAAGCACCGCATTAATATTTTGACATTCTGGTTGCAGAAATTAAATGATGAATGGATGAAAGTGTGGGTTGTGGGAGGAACTTACGCGCTCTTTGGTACTGTTGGAGTTTGGTGATCGATGGTGGTTATTATTGTGGTTATTATTGCTAAGCTGGAAGTCAGATTTGGCTATTTGATTGTTCGGCGGTAAATTGGCACTCGGGCAGTGAGGAGGAAGCTGGCCAAGTTGGTGATGAATGTTCTCAGGCATCAGTTCCATTTTATACTTTGAAGAGGGAGAGATCTGAAAGCATAAAAACTGTGTTAGCCAAAATGGAAACATCTAATCACAAAATATCCACAATATTGTATGATCCCTCTAATGAGCTCAAGCTTTGTTGACCTTAAATAAAAACTAGGAGAAAGTCCTTGTTAGAGTGCATTCGCAAAATTCATGGAGAGATGTCTTAGCTAATCCACTTTTCTTACATTGTAATAAGCAAAAATCAAATGTCACTCACTGTATGTTCCCTTATGTTTTAGCTTTAGAAATGTTTTTTGGGGCAACTCTTCAAACAATTTCTAAATACTATTACTATTAAATAATATTATTATCGTTACCATTTATGCAGAAACATCCTACACGACCAATTCTAATTAATATCAAAGCATATTCATAGCTTTTGATGGAATATAAAAGGAATCCGAATTTTAATACGCTGGAATGAATTACTACTACTGAAATTATTTGTGCAGTCAACAAAAAGTGAAAAGGGAAATTATGTGCATATTCTCCATGGACCTTAATAAAAGATTATTTGAGTCTATAAACAATATCAGAACAATATCCCGGCAGGTATTTTTGCTTTGCAGTAAGAGCTAGGTCTCCCTCCGTCGTGAAATAAGTTCTGCAGCTACCTTCGATGGTAGTCGGGGAAAAAAGAGAGTGGCTGGGTTGATTAGTTTGTGATGGAGTGCAGTCAAGAATGTCATTATAGTCTCCAGATATCCCAGAATTATCATGTATACAATAAGTTTTAATGCATAGCTAGCAGTTCGGATATGGATAGCTGAAGATGCTCAGAGAGAGAGAGAGAGAATTATCCAGGAGATAACAATATTTCACGACAGTCTGAACTCTTTTGAGTGGTGGAGTTTGTGAGAGAGGAAAATAGTTATGAAGTAGATGCAAGATGAGAAGAAGAGATAGAATAAATAATAAAACTGGTTGTTAAGTCGGGAGAGGAGAGATATTAAGAGATTGGGAAAGCTGAGTGGGGCGGGAGTGGAGCGGCAGGAGTGCTGAGCCGAGTCAGGCAGCCACTGCACTGACTCGGAGTGAGTGAAGATGTCAAGTCAAGAGGACACACAGAGACAGGAAGAAGAGAAAAAACGAAAATGAGAATTGCTTTGATTTTTGTTGAGTCAGAGTTGGAGACGAAGTTCAAAGGCGACTTTCTTCCTTGATTCTCATTTGAAAAGCAATGATCATCTCCACAATCCGCTCTCCGGAGAATTCCTTTGCCAGCGAGCAGAGGGAGAGATACGAGAGAAGACGAAGCCAACTTAACCCGCAAACACCCGGATTCTCAACAAAGATCTCCAACCACAATCCACAGCTAATCTCCCAATCTCTCCGCATCTTTTGATTAAACTGATCTTGCTGTCTGCACAGGAAAACCCACACCGTGCACCGTCGCACCCGCTCTCTGCCCGCTCTCTATCTCTCTCTCTCTCTCCAGCCTCATTGTCTCCTCCATCCACACTTAACTCACCTCCATTATCCCTGCCCCTAAATAAATACCGTGATTCTCAATTAAATACCCACTACAGTTATTTTTAGAGTTGCCTGACACTCCCCAACGAGATATTTATAGACAACACTGAGACTGCCACAATAATTTCACTTTCACTACTTCACAATATTAAAGTTGTAGAAATTTTTACCAATCATTTCCCTTTTCCGCCAATTCTTGCAGTGGCAAGACCAAAACGCGTTCTTATTGTCTGTTTGGATTGCCTACCAAGATATTTCACATAAACGTTAAGTCTTTTTGAAAATAAATATTTTACTTCTGATATTTGTAATCTCCCGGAAATATTCTCGATATTGTTGAAGACTGTATAGTTATTTCAGGTCAAGGAGCTAAATCGAAAATATTAAGCATATAACATCTGAAGCGTAAACCATCTAAAATGTAAACCTCAATTTTAAATCTTGTTAATTTAATAGAGCCATTCTATTTTGGCGTTAAGAATAAGTGCTGTTCCTAAAATATGGCTAGCCGCAGGAACAACTTATCAGTAATCTGAGAAATAGTTAACATGTCATTTACCTTTGCCGAATTTTGGAGAGGAGTATTGTTGCTTTGGCTTGGCTGTGAGCCGGGCTTGGAGTGCAAAATTTGTTCTCGCAACTTCTGTAACTGATTAATCATGGCGGACAGCTTTTGCTCGTTCTCCAGAATGGACTCCGAGTCCCCACCCAAAGGAGCCAATCCAGCCATGCTACAAAACGAATCAAAACAGAGGCATGAAATAATTGTGTTTACATTTTATGGTTCCCTAATTAGATTTCAGGATTAGCAAATTCTTGCTTATTGAAGTTGTAAGGATAAACTCAAATGAACTATTTTTGTAATTCAGACTTGGAAAATCGGAGTACATAAAAGAAGAGAGGGATAAGGAGAATTGGATGCTGCGAGCTAATTACGAGGAGTTGGACAGGTGTATAGGGAGGGATGCAGTTGTACCTGTTCTCGAGGGACAAGGGTATGGCGCCCACGTTGGGGTTAGGGGAGACTTGTCCAGAGACGCTGGAGACGGGTGAGCTGAATCTGGAGCTGAGCTTTCGGAGGACATCGTCCATCGACTTCTTATTGTTGCTTTTGTGGTCGTTGTGATTGTGTGGCTGCTGGGCGTAGTGGCTCGGCAGGAACGTCGGCGACTTGTTGGACGACGACTCCCCCGACGTCGACTCCCGCCCTTTCCCCATGCGGCGGCTCATGAGCGACAGGAAGCCGCCGTTGCGTTTCTTGGTGAGCGGGGCGTCCGTCTCTGCGTCCGTGTCCTCGTTGTCGGAGTTGGGCGGGGAGCACAGAGAGCCGCCCTCCGACAGTTCATTGTCGTGGTCCATGTCGTTGTCGTCGCCGCTCGTCTCCATCGGCCCCTCCTGCTGCTCCTCCCCCGCCTGCCGCAGCGACACGCTCGACACGCCGTGCAGGTAGTCGGCGGGGAGGAAGGAGGACACGGACTCGCGGGAGTCCAGCCGATTCATCGTCCGCAGGGGCGAGTCCCCGCGCTGGAGACTGAGGGGCGTGTGTGGGCTGAGCAGCAGACGCTCCTCCTCCTCTTCCTCCTCCGCCAGCTCTTGCTCCTCCTCCTTGCTCAACGTCTCCTCCTCCCGGATGAGGAGGTCTAGCGGGGCTAGGGAGGCGCATTCCTCTGCCCGCCCTCCGCGCCCGCCGCGGCGTCTGCGCCCCAGACTCCGCCCACCGGACACGCCCTCCACCACCAACAAGTTGTTCTCCTCGAATTTATTCGGCGGGGACTTTCTCTTGGAACTCATGACGCTGCTGAGGATCCCTTCCCGCGACTCTGTCACTGGAGCTGACTCCTCCCACTTCCTGATCCGCGCACGCCCAGTCACTCGGAGATCTGTGGCATAGACAAGCACCTCTGCTGCAAAACAAACAAAAGAGCATTTACTGTTTTTGCTCAGACAAGGCATGAATAATTTATTTTCAAAGACTAAGGAATAAAAGTTAAAAGATGCCTTGATCTCGCTATTTTTAGCTGTTAAAATTAGGTATTTTCTGTGGAGAAGTAAATGACGGTTTTGTCTAGGAGCCCCATTCGATGAAATTCTAAGAAATTCATTTTTGGACAACACTTAGTTTAACAAAAGCAAATGAATAACAATTTTCTGGCGACATTCGTTCGAGTAAATAGAAATATAGATAATTGCTAGCCTGAGAAGTTCTATTCTGTTTGACTGTTACGAACTATCTGCTCACATAATCACTTTTGTCCTTGACTGTGAGGTCAAAATGCCATTCATGATGTTACTCACTCATCTACATGTAGGTACTCCCTACGTATGAATTATGAATTGCTTTTCTATTATACTTGCTCATGTTGTTGTACGTACACTTGTTTTCGCCACATCATCACCTACTTCAATTATACCTATAATATTTCTAATATCGATTTGGAGTTTTTATTTGTTCGCTTCAAGTCACCTAGTAGCAGCAAATAAGAAGTCATGAAGGATGCGTTCAGATTCAGTGGAGTCACATTTCAACTACTTACAGTTTACAGATAGGATCTTATTACAGACACAGACATGCACAATGCACAATGTATGAAATTGTCTTCTTCACATTCACAGATACACCACCAAAGCAGAGCAGCTCTTCTCTTTCTATCTATTTATGAAGCTATGAATAGGAGTTAAGCCATCCACCCGCTATAATTACGTGTCACGTTTGCAGTCAATTCTTCACAGAAGTAAATAATTAGCAACAGATATACTTTTAGCAGCTCCAAGCAACATACATTCATTTTAACTCCCAGCCTCCATCACGTTCTCCATTACTAATCATTATCATTCACTGTATTAATAGACATACACGATCACCATTGATTAGCATGAAAAATTATTGTTAATAAAAGCTCAAGTTTAACTTCATTATTGTGCTTCATAGACTCACTCATCATCCAATCTGTTCGATCGATTTTCGATGCATGCTTCAGAAGTGTGCCTTATAGTTACAGTATCAGTAGTATCAGGCCATACCACAAGGAAATGTTTTTTTAATGTTTTCATTGGGATTGGGAAATTGGGATAGGCAGATTTATCACGCAACCACAATTGCAAACACATCATTTGGCATTGTCAAAAAACTCGATGCGATGATGGTGTAATCAAATAACAACTAATAACAAACGTCTTGTTTACTGGGAACTATTAAGGATCTCTAGTCCAGTTATTAATGTCTTGTTTACTGTAAAGACATTGTAAGCTTTCCTAACCAAAGAAACACAAATACACTTAGTACGGCGTATTATTCAACAACGTCCATGTATTATATTGTTTTTGATGCAACTTTAATTTGATACAGTACGAGATTGATAAAAAGATGAAGGCAAAACATTACAAGGACTAGAATGCTACCAAATCTTTGTATTGCATAATGATTTTTGCCATTTTTAATTAAATGGAATTTTTTATCATTTGTTAATCTGCCAGGTCAATCATTCACTGTATATCTGCGCATAGATGCCTTTTAAAAATTATTGTGAATACAGAATATTGGCGATAATAAGCCCCAATGGCCAGCTTCTCCTAATTTTTTAAGGATTTTAAGATTTTCGATGTTTCACAATGGAGTGCGTTTTAAATTGAATAGCGTTTCAACAAATTGAAAATTGCAAGAGAAAGTGAACGAGGGATAAACATTTTAAATTTACGGCCTACAAACTTTTAAAAGACAACGTTCTATATGAGGATGTCAATAGTTCACATATTACCGCTAGGCGTAAATTGCCTTATTTGGAGAAGACCAAGTGCAATAGCGTTGTATTGAAATTTCTTTTAGATAGCAGCCAATGTAAACCGCACAAACTAGTTGCCATAAAAAGATTAGGACAATAAAAAATATTTCATCATTCTTGTGTAATGATAGCGAGATATTATTGGTACTGGCAAAAGGCATAGAGTTCGGAATGGAAGAAGCTATCACAGATGACAGTACTAATGGGAAGTGAATGGGTGTATGTTGGTTGCTAGGTAGTCTGCTGGTACGTAGGTAAGTGGCATTGCATTATGAATGTTGTGTATTGCTAAATGTATTTCGACTGCAGACGTCGGGCGACTCGGCATTGGATAAAAAATGATTTTGTAAACATATGGAAGAAATAATGGAGAGAAAAAAGAACAAGCGAACATGTTTTTACTCTTTCATCGTTCCCTTGAAACTCTTCTGTCTTGTGTTCCGGATTTGCACTCCCACCATAGCACTCAGCCAGACGAAGACAAAACCATTCAATTGTACACTCACGAACGACGAAGTTGCGTTAGGTGGCTCTAAGACATGGCAGGCAGTGACTGCCAACAAAGCCTAGTCGACAGCAGCAGTCGTAGCTGTAGATGTTCAAGAGAGGAATGATCATGGAGGATGAGGGGCTAGGCCAGGCATGAGGGTCATTTACCTACGTCTGTCCTGCATGAACAGAGCCACAAGAAACTATCTTACACTTTATTATTATCATAGAAGAACGTTTTATGACAGCAGAGAACAGACAAAGGCCAGAGACAGGCACGCAAACGAAATTCTGTCGGAGACAAACGTACACAGTCCCAATGAATTGTACTTTTCAAAAATAATCCTCCGCAGGATGACAACCTTTTCTCGTCGACAACCATTCATAAACATCTTACACACAACCGAAATCATCTCCACTTTTTGAAGCTAAAGATTTCCTCGAATAGTCTTCCCAATAGCATTCCGTGCACAACAAATAGTTACAGATGTAGGAAATGGACGAATTTCCAAAGGAGTGTCTGTAGGCAAAAGGGGATTCCTCCTCCGAAATTCCTATTATTAGCCAACTGAATAAAGCCATGCAGTTTAGACATCTATGCAGCCACTGAATTTTATTGGCACCTTAAATTAATAGTGGCTTGTGAGTGACTGGAATTGATGGTTGTGTACACTTCATTCAGAACTCTGACAGCCATCACTACTATATATCAATGTATATGCACTGATTCTGTGTGCTGACAATCTGCCAAATCAGATAAATAGCGTCCGTCGTCGGAACACTTGTTCATTTCAATCCCTTCAAAGATCAGAGTGAAAGGATTGACATAATGTAACAATAGGACAAAATTGTCTTCTCTCATTTCTGGAGGAATGCCACGCTGTGCCTCGCATCATCTGAAAAGAGGGAAAGGTGAGTGAAAGTGTGTAGGGCGGGGAGAGGTGGGCGGGGCGGTGTTTGTAGTCTTGGGCGGAGGTGTGAGAGAACAATAGGAGAAGAAGATGAGCAGGTGGAGCGCAGGGAAGTGAGGACGTTGCGTGGAGGTGAGACGTGGCCGACGCATCTCTATTGTGTCTGCCGAGACAATGAGATGAGAGAGCGAGAGAAGAAGAAGAGGAGCCACCAATTGTCGGCTCTTCCTCGCTCTGCGTCTGCGTGGCAGGCAGGAGATCTTAGGCAATCGGCCAGAGCTCAAGCCACTTCCTATTATCACGAAGCTATTGTCTTGCGGAGCCGTGGCGGCCTCCGCCCCTCCCGCCCGACCTCAGCCGACTCCCTCCACCGCTACTCCGAGATGCCCGACTCTGGCGTCCCACTCCCGGACACCACACAATCCTCCCTGACAACAAAGCTTTCTGTGCCCACCAACTCCCGACTTGATTCATTCTAGTCTTCCGACATGTCCTCTTGTATCCATCTGCAATAGACGGATACAACTAGCTAAGCAGATATTGACATGCTGGGAGCAACTCCTGTCTTTCCGTGGGCGAAGATCTTCTTTGAGTCTCTGCCACAGCAACTGTGACTGAGGAGGAGGAGGTAGATGGCCACTAGATATATTCCCATGCAGCACCTCCAAGCATTATCATTTCCCGGAGACTAGACCCAGTCAGTAATTTGTTTGATGCTCCTTCGGAATCTCCTTTGATCTCTCTCTCTCTCTCTTTCGAGATTCAGCAGTCGACGAAGAGCGCACGTACAAAGTGCAATTCCGCTGGAGCGGAGGATTATCGACAACTGAGGAGGAGCAACAATGGACGCGGATTAACATTTCCAAATCCGCTTTCTAAACAGGATTATGCAATCATGCAATTCCATATCACACACAAGTGCCTACAATAACTAACTTCATTTTGCGGAATTGGTGCAGTGATGGAGTAGGATGCGTGTGCATGGGCTTCGTCTCTTTCCCTCCACAAAGTGAAATGAGGAAGTGAAGAGAGTGTGGGGGAAGACAATCCGCTCCTCAATCAGCCTCTCGTTTAATATGCAGAGCTAATGAAAGTAGGCGATTGTCTTCCGCCTGCTCATCATTCTCTCCCTCGTCTCACCTCCCTCCGTCCCCTTCAACAACCAATCAGCAGACAAAGCCCTACTCTCCCCATTGTTTTCCTCCTGCATGCCACCTTTCTTCCTTTCCTCCTCCTTTCACTCTACCATTCGCCCTTGCTCCTTTCAAAAAAGCTACTATGAAAGTGGTCAGAGGTGATAGTGTAATTATTTACACTATCACCTCTGACCACTTTCAGAAATAGATAGTACGAAATATCTGTGCATTGCAAGCACACGCAACCATTTCATCTTCACCTCCGCGTAGTCCTTATAGAAATCATAACTAGTTCACCTTTCAATGCCCCGAAACTCCCCCCATCGCTCAAACAAAGGCTTTTGATAATATTTATAATTTCTTGACGTCCAATCAAATACCTAATGCCAGCCTTGCAAGCTAATTAAACAAACTATACTTCCTTGCCTAATGAATGAAGAAAAACATAATTGAGAAAAACTGTATAAACATGTGCTAATTTAATAATACGTATTTTCTTTTGGAATTGGAGTTTTTGATCAGAGAATTGATTGAGTTTAAGATTTATCCGTTGGACGTTGTGTCCTTTTTATATTTTATTGGCAGTTAAAAGACAAATGCTAACCTGCAAGATATTTGTAGCAAAATCAAACATTTTTCCCAAACAAAATATTAAAACATTTTCCGACTGGGAAGACAACTGGCGCAGTGGTTTCATGCCTGCCTTATTTTAGTCAAACCCCCTAAATGCAGGCAGTAGTCAAATGTATATGTTTAGGAAGATCCTTCTGGTTATAGGTCACGACATGAACAAATAGTGAGGACGTGAGGAGCCTTGACTGTGGATGTATTGTGACAGAAGATGATAAAATGGCATTTCCCCTCAAAGAGCGAAAAAAGACGGGGGAAGGAAGTGATTGAGTGAGATGTCCTTCCTTCTCCGTTAGCACAAGGAAGACGGACACCACTTGAACAAATGGCCATTCTCCTCCCAGACTTTGTTCCCACATTGTTCCTCCATCTCTATTCTTCATCTCTCTCTCTCTCCTCATCCCATTTAAACTCCATTCCATTGAACTTACAAGGGAAACGGGCTGAGGATAAATCGACTTTTATTGACTAGGCTCGGCAGTTTCCCGAAACAGAGATTATCCGGAATTCTGAACACACAACGCTATTGTCCGTAGTTCTGCTCCTCACAATCTTTTTCTACACTTCCACTTAGATAGTTACAAAGTATAATGAAAGGCGCTTGGAAGATTTAGAACAACAGTTTAGGCGATGAGAGAGCAAGGAAAAATGCATTGGCAATAAGCCCGAATAATTATTCTTCTTGGACTATCTCTGATGATTGATAACTGTTCCGTTTCATCCGTCACGCTAAATATATATGATGTCTTATTTGCAATTGTCAAAATTTGTGCTTCCCTTCCGGTGCCTGAACCTTTATTTTAAAATGTCTTTATAATGATGATGAGGGTGACAGGGATTTTTTAAAGAGACCCTAGACACTAGAAAGTCATAGAAAGAGTAATGAGAAGTGGAGAAGGATTTTCTCAGCATTTCTTTGCTGGGGGAGGGAGTGAGAAGTGCGAAGGGCAATGGTTTTACAATATTTTTCCAAGTGGGTTAGTGTTAATCTGTATTTGCCATTTGCAGGAGGCATCGGAGTGTCTTGAGATTGATTAGCGTTCGTCAGATGTGACATTCATGACTGTACACTGCCCCCACAAAGCTCTGCAGAGAAAGTCAACAACGGGATCTGTGAAGTTTCTTTAGTGTGCTCCCCGTGCCCTTGTCTTTCAATTCATAGGCATAACTCTGCCAAACTTCTACTAAAGTGTGCAAAATGCCCGCATGTGCAAATGGCGGAAATTTCTTCACCGGCAAAGCCATGAATGACTACAAACTTATGGACTGTGAATTGTGGTCGTCACTTTTACTGCACGTATTACGACAGCACATGGAAATCACGACCTCTTTCTCTCTGGATTTATGGTGAGGATGAGGAGCGAGAGAATTGTGCATCCTCAATCCTCACACGAATGCTAATCTCTCAGGAATTTTTGATGTGGAATTTATGGCTCTTTTATTTGGAGACGGCTAGTTGGGAACAAAAGCTCTGATCCGAGCCTCTTGTTTATTTACGGAACGACATCGGAGTGACAATAGCCCAATACAATGCCGACGATGATTCTTCAAGTGGGGCTTCTTTTGTGGGAATTGAGTGCCCGGTTCGTTATGACATACAGCGCAGATATGACTTGTTCTCTACTCTGTTTACTTATCTGGAATGAATATCTCAGTAGTTTACCGTTGAACTCCGTTTAATCGACCCCATTTATAATGAACAGTTGTCGTTGACTTATCACAAGCAGGTGATGACAACACATTCACGACTACGATAATAATATAATCGACTTGAAAACATAATGGCCTGAGGCTGAGGATTTTTTCTCACATTTGGAAAAGATAAATCTGAGAGGGATACAAATGAAGGACTACGGTGCTGCTTTCTGATAGAGTGAACTGGGCAGAAGAGCAGAGTATTTCTTGGAAGTGGATTGTGGCTGGATGAAATAAATATTAGTTGGGTGGCGAGGAAGCGTCCTGGAGGAAGATGGATAATAAAAGGAATAAATGTTTTTGTGAGGACGTAATCCGAAGTGGCGTAGAGATGTGCTCTCGGCCTCCCTCCTCCTCCCCCCTCCTCCTCGTCTCTCGCTCGGTCAGAGCAAGGAACTGCTAATGGACTCATAATTTTATGGTGAGCGAACAACAAAGCAGCTCCTTGGAATGGAGGCGCAGTGGACAGAAGGACTCATTCACGGCCTCCCCATTATTTATCGCCGACAATATGTCAGTGTCCGCAGACGACAAAGGCCCCCACAAAATATCAATAGATAAATACTAAACAAGTCGGGCGTTATGTGCATTGGCAAGGAGGAGAATGGCCAAAGATGCCAGCCAGACATTCCTGAGCACTTTTATTCCTCCTGCCACGAGTGCGTGGCCACGATAGATGACACCCATACATCAACTCCTTTTTCTCTCTCTTTCTTTCGCTCTTCCTCCGCCGACCTCCATTGTTCTCCCTTTTGTTTCCTAATTTCTCAATGCCCCCGCCAGGAGCCTCAACACTTCCCCGCCGCCTCCTCTCCGATTTATACACTCCACTAATCATAGCCAACACACCGCCAATACAGAATCCGAAGCGGGCATTTTTAGTTTCAGTCTCATATCGCGGAATACACAAAAGAAAAGTCCTGTCAGGAATTGCTTGATCTTATTCTCTCATTTCTCTTCCAAAAAGCAAAACTGGAGTTTACTGCTCCAGTTTTATTGCAGAGTAGAAAGGGGCTTAGGAAATGTCCAAGCCTGTCTGAACTGTATGTGCATGGCATGTAGTTGTGTTTGTGTGTTGTGTTGAGTGAGGGAAGAAAGGAGGACGGAGAAGAGCTGCATTGCAGCAGTCGCTGATCGTTGGCGAATCAATAGGCCATAAACAATAAATATGAGCCAATTTCTCCCTTTCACCATCAGAGAGACACACAAAAAATATCTGACTCACTTGAGATTTATTCTGGGATTTTATTCCCCCGTCGAATTCCCTTTCTCCCAAAGCCACGCTGCAATTGCAAATGAGCCTTTTATTCCACTCATTAGCATCTCAGACTTTCTACTAGAAAGGACTTGAATGTCAGGAAGTTGATCCACGACTCACTCATCGAAACGAATTCCCTTTTTCACTCACTCCCTCCAAAAATAGCTTCTCAAACATCACCAACTCCATTGTGAGCCTCAACAATCTTTCCCATCACATCTCATACTAACATTGCCACTTCCTTTGAAATTCCAATTAATTCCTTCACATCCTCAGCCTCCACCCAAAGACCCAAGCAAACCTTCGAACTAGAACTTTTGTGGCTTTCCAATAAGAATAATGCCCTCTCCCGCTTTCTCTCTGACAATCAGATGCAAATAATCAGTGAAGCTTCTTTTTTTAATTGTCGAACTATAAACATGACAACTGGAATGTGGAACCATAGATGGACTTTTCTCTGTCCACTTTCCGAACACCAATCTCTACTTTTCGATAATAGTTGATAACACAATATTATTATTAGTAAACAAAATTCTTGAAGAATTGAATTTATTTTAAACTACATTAGGAGGATTCCATCTTATCTGTAATACTTATGCAGGGAAACTCATTTTATAGTCTGTTTTTATTTGCCAAAGTTTTAATGAAGACAATGAAACAAGTTTTCCAAAATGCGCAGAAATAATCCTTGTCACAAGTGCACATGATAGAAATGAAAATCTTGACGGACACTTCAAAATGTGCCGAGTGACCAGGGTGGACATTTATGGATATTTTTCCAAGCCCACAAATTTACGGTAAGTTGAAGTTGTGGGGAGAAAAGAATGTGGAAGAGTTCGACAGTGTAGCTAAAGAAGTAATTGAGCATTATGTGGAGAGTGATGGACAGAAGTCAGCTGAAGAAGAGCTCGAGTGAGTCTGTTCGCTTTTAATTGACTTTTATGCAAGTGTCTGAACAGACTGCGAGCCATTAAGTTCTTTAGCTATTTTGTGTCAGTGAATTAGAGTGACTGGACAGGGTCGTTGAACTTTGTCTTCAGCCGGCTTCACTGCCCCGTGTCACTTCCTTTCTGACTACTTTCAACCACCCACCACTTTCCATCCAACAGACAAAGACACATCATTTTTCTTTATTTAGCTATTCCTTCTCATCCTGACTCAACCACAACTGCTAATTCATGTTCAGTGATTCTACTCTTATTCACTTACACATTTAGTAGAAATCTCTCTAACAACAAATACTAATTTACTACTCATTGTTACATCCGTAAGCACCTATCTATTTAAACGAAGACCCTCTTGTAAATACAAAGGTGCATACAAACCCCTTGAGGGTTTATTTCAGAGCAGCACAGGGCCACTAATATCCCTTAATACGTCAGACGTGTCTATGTAATAAACGGAGAATAGTCTAAGGCTTTTGATATGTAACAGGACAGTAAACAGGTCTTTTGTATCTCATTTACGTCTACCTATACCTGAATTTAAAAACATCAACCAATTCTACTTCAAGGAAATTATTCTATTTTAATTCAGACATGGAAAATGTACCACGAGCCCTTTTGGATCTGTCCCATTATTACTCATTTTAAAATATCATGTTAATTTAATTGTTAGTCAGGAATGTGGCAAAGATTTTTAGGGTCAGAGTTTGCACTGGGCTTTGTATTTAGATTTGGAATTCAATTTGCGTAGTCACCAGCTCCGTCATGTACTTCCTATTTAATTGTAGTATATGAAGAGGCTTAAGTTGCCCTTTTCTCCGAAAACCAACTAGGTAGTTTTGTGTTAATATTACAATGAAAAATAAGTAGAGATGTAAAGTGGAAACAAACGTATTCTAGGAAAGCTAATGATGCAGGATTCTGCGATTTAACACATGAGTAGGAAAGAGTTGATTTGAGAGAAACCAGGCTACATCTTGTGTTTTATCATTGGAGGGACAATGGATATAACAAACAATGTTCAATGTTCATTGGAGAAGATGGTTAGTATGTAGTGTGGAGGCTGTGTGCATTGAGTAAGGATGGATGGGGCAGAGAGATAGTCTCGACTCAGTCAGAGTATTTATATTAAGGAGTGAGAGACTGGAATCCTTTTCATTTTCTATTGTTGAGTAATGGACATTTGTTTGTTGCGTGATTCATTAGGATAATATATTGTAGCCGTTTTTTGTGAGGAGTTGAAAGAGGTTGATGGGGACGGAGAGCTATGGTGGTGGCTACCTATATAAATAAGTACTTTGTCTTAGTGCTCGTTCCATGTGAGTTATAGGCAGTAGGTAGGGATTGGATGGTGCAATTCGTTGTGTGAGGATGGGAGTTGGAGCTCGACGCAGAAGAAGAGGAAAAACACTCGAGGAGATAAATGTCAGAATCTCTGACACAGAGCAGACTCCTGCAAGCAAGCAACCAAGTCTGAGCCAAGGAGATTTCTACGCGAACTGAAATGCATTCGCATTTCACATTGTGCCCTGATGTAATGTAATGTAGCTGCATTAGCTCCACGGCCCCGTCTCTCCCTTCATCTTCTCCTCGATAAATGTCTGTCTTCTTCTAAATCTCCACAATGCCCTCATTGTGTGATTCTCATTTTCATTCAAAATCCTTTCCGTCCTCTATAGCCAATACTCTCTGCCTGGCTACTCTTCATATTAATTGCACCTACAGACTATCGGCATACGTGGCAAGGCAACTACCAATCCAAGACTCCCTTTAACTGCTCCGAGACTAAGCAGAAGGCTATCTACCCAACCAGTAAACAGCTTCACTTTAAAACAATGTTAGCAGCATGCAGACTACGCTCAAATCTTTGTTATCCTTAACATTATCTCATCCTTCCTGTCTATACTGTGCTCCTTGTACTTCTCAAATATTTATAGATACCCACTAATAGATATCTTCAATATGTCCAGGACGGCAGCAAAAAATATCCCCAAGGATTTTGAAATAATTACTTGACATGTAAACTTGCTCTTCAACTATTCTGACTTTTAATAATCAATACAATCAATAGCAACAATGAAATGCTCATGCAATCACTTAAAAAAGGATTCCATTTGGATTCAGATGATGGAGAGGAGAGAGAAGACTGTAGACGCGTAGGTATACGCAGTCTCAGAGAGTCTAATACAATAAAGGATACTCTAAGAGATCAAACATCTTCAACATTCATTAAGATATCGCAGATCGAGAGAGGATTTAATTTGTTCGTGCGGAGAGAGAGCGAGAGAGAGCGAGAGAGATAGGAGGGAGGGCAGGACAAAGTTCTGTGCAGCGTCGAAGAACGCAGCTCTGTCCATGTCTAACTCAGTAACGTCGTCATTCGAGTGCACAGAGTCAAAGTCAAAGACATTATTATTTCATTTTATTCTTTCTGATTTTGTTTTGTATCCTCTTCACCAATCAACGAAGCAACGAGACTCGCCAGCCAGCCATCTTCTATTCTCTTCCCTCTAATCTCCTCAACGCCACTCTTTCTTTATTCTTAACTTGAGTGGAGGACCATCCACTCCTAACTCACAACTCACACTAGCTCCTCTTTCCCTTCACTAATGCATTATTATGAATTATTAGCACCAACTCACTAGTTCTGCCTGCCTGTCTCAGCCCAGCCCCGAATTAACCTAATCAAACTCTTCTCCCACAATTACGCAACCAATTTAAAAACTTTGTTTTTTTCCACTTTATCTAATTTTGGGATGAAAACACAGGTTGCTACAATGCTGGAATTCTTTATAATATCGAAATTAAATCAATAATGGCATCCTCCATAAAGTTTTTTTTATTTTTATTTTGAGGGTTTCGTTATAATACTGTAGGCAACAAACGACTGAATTGCAACTACGAATCTCGGCACTCCACATAATTCAATTATAAAAAACCGTTATTGGCCTGATATACGGAAACGTAGATTGTGTGCAGATATATCTATAGAGATTTTTGATGTAAGTAGAAATGATGTGAATGTACATCATTGAATCATTGCGCAACAGTGTTAATATCTACTCTGTGTATACAGTGTGAGAAGTGATGGGTTTGTGAAAGAAAGATTATGCGCCACGTAGTGATGCACTGAGATCACGGTGACTTCTTCTGTCTCAGAATGTGAGAATAATGAGGAGGAAGGAGAGTAGATGGGAAGTGGCAGTTGTTGGGTTGGATTGTTCAGAGGATATTGGGTGGTGGCACAGAATGCCGTTGAGTGAGTGATGGGAAGAAGAGTTTTTGTGTCTGACAAAATAATTGTGGGAGAAGAAAGAGTTGAGGATGGCCTTGCCTCCTCTTCGCCTGCTTCTGCACAATTCTCGCTGGAACAATGGACTTCTGTTTGTTCAGACGGAGATAAGTGCTGGAATATTTCGAGACTGGAGATACTGGAGAATGGCGTTGGATGACCTCCTGCTCTCTGTCTTGCCTTGCCCCTCCAGACAGCCGAGTCGAGTCCACAGAAGAAGAACCCTTTATCTCTCTCCTTTTGTTCCTCTGCCCAACCACGACATCTCCTCTCAAGAACAGCTCACAATGATGTCCGCACATAGAATACACTCCATTCCGGCTCTCATCTTCACCAAGACATTCTCGAGATCTAAATATTGTCAGTTGACGCCTTCAGACAGATACGACATCATCCCATCAACATTTTATTCAGCAGAACCTAATATACAAAGCCCACAGTCTCTTCTTCTAACACGTATTCACTCCACACGCTTTCAAACAGCTATAGCATCATATGCACTCACACAAAACATAGTCATCTCTTCATATTGATGCAGCCATTGCTATTGAGCCACACGCAGCCTAGCGCCTAGCCAAAATAAATCAGGGATAATGTACAGTGACATACGGAAATATGTAGATTTACGTATAACATATACAATCTAAATATTTTAATCTTTACGCTTCGCTATGAGTCGAAGCATGGAATGGAACTTAATGGATTTCTTTTATGCGAGAGATAATTTATTGTTCTTAAAATTTCTACATGTCTCATAGTATATCCCCAATTCATTGCAATTGCATTTTTATAAAGAAACACAAGCACTTATTTTCCACTAGGCAAACATCTCTGCGTAATTTATAACGACCTTTAAAGTCCATCAGATTTTCCAAGGACCTTACTGATCTTTTGCTACGTCCAGCAGAAGATCAGCAAGAAAGCAAGATCAATGAAAAAAACCTATGCCCTTTGAATAGTAATTTATTTATAGGCAATAATCTCCCATAGGATTAAGGCATTCAAACTGGAAGAATATTAAGCATGGAGCTGCTGGTATGGTGGTCGTCTGAGGTTTGGTGGTTGGCGGCGAAGTGAGTCAGGTGAAAGTTTTGGAGTAGGACATTAGTGGAGCAACAGGAATGTGTTAGTTTGTGCGACAAGTGAATTAAATAAAGGGATTAGATCAGGGGCGTGCATTGTTCCTGCAATTGCGAGGAGTGTGCGTGACGTGGATTGGCAACACTCACTTCCTACACATCGTCCCTTCAGATACATGCAACGCGGGTAGAAACATTCCCAACTCCCCACCGATTGACTCCGATGATGACTAATTAGAGAAGATCCACTTCTCGCTGGCCGCTGTCCTTCTCCCACTCGCAAATATCCCCACGCTCCTCTTCTTCAAACAGGGCAGGAGGGAGAGAGCTCAGTGTAAGTGGCTCATTGGGAGATTGGGACGACTAAACCTCTCGTCTCGTCTCCCTTCGCAAATAAGTCATCTAACCCAACCACACACATTACATTTCTAATCCAGTTATATCCCCTGGTCACCGATTCCTTGTGGCCACTTTCTAAACAGAAACTGGTAGTCATAAATCCCCGTTTCCCAGAGCAGCATTTCTTAAAATCCGAATAAGTTATTTAAAGTAGAGGGTTTTTGATCTTTTTATTCACAGGGGAGCTGATGGGAAGATGGGGGATTTAAAAGTATAGTAACACGCTATATACGTAAACATACATCTTATATATGCTATACCTTCCACCCCGAAATCTTTTCCTATCTTTTCTAGGCTAGGATCTTCAATCATTATTATTGGGGGCCAATATTTATATTTTTGACAATGTCGACGAGAAGTTTTCACAGTAGTTGCAGAGGAGCACATATCTGACATTAACAGTCGTGGGAAAAAAGAATCCTAAAACTATATAATCACAATCTTTATGTACATTTTTATTCTGGAGCTTTAAAACTCATTTTGTTAATAAAAGGGAACATGCTAGCTATTTCAATGGATGTGTTGTGGGTGTCCTTATTATCTTAGAAAAAGTTTCCTGGACGGATTATATCAAACGTCTTGATCTTGTCATTGTAAAAGGAGTTGGTGAATGAGATGAAATAGGAAGAAAGTGAAGAAGTTCTTTCGCTTCAGTCGTCCCTTTGAAATTAATGGTCATTGGCATTTGATAACTAGCTGGTGAATAAATGACTGTTTGGAGTAAAGGTTAGCAACATAATTAGAGAGAGTGGAAGTGCTCATCATGAATCGGAATGAGTAGGAGGGCGTAATAACAGGGAGCGAGCAAGAGAGAGGGAGGATGTCAGAACCAAGCTCCGTTTCACGAGAACTACTAGCTAATCTCGTTTCTGAGAGTGACGTAACCTTTTGATTTATCTAACCCTTTGACAAGAACACAGAGATTTATAAATAGTAATCGGGTTCACAATGAATACGTGAACAGTGGAGGAAAGAAACAGAATTGGAAAGAAGGGAGGGAGAATGAAGAGCATTGTGTTCCTATTAGTACAAATCCTCACAGAATGTCGCACAAACAAAGTGTCACTTACTTAGAAAGCAGCAGTTGAACTTCCGTCGTCGACATGCACTCCTTTTTACATTATCCACTCCTACCCACAGGTTGCTCTGCCAATCTATTTCTATACAAACCCTACAAACGATACAATTCTTTGATGCTACAATCACAATTGACTTTCCTCTCCGTTCACATATAATTCCAAAGGAGGAAGAAGGAACTAAAAGTGACCATAGAAAGATCTTACTGAGAAAACAACTGAATTTTAGTTCTCTTTCATCAATGAATCTATTAGCTATGATATTTACACCGTTAAATAATTTCTCAATAAAATTATTGTGGAGACAGGCATAAATTCGTGGACTTGAAAATAGTGGAGCTAGATCATGAACTAGCTAATGGAGCACATTTCATGACTCACTGCCATCAACAAGTTCAATTAATTGCTCAGCCACTAGCCGCCCACTCTGTTGAATAGACTCCTGAGGATCCAGTCAAAGAGTGGACAAGGACTTTCGTGTCCACTCCAGCTCTGGCTAATATTAACAAATACTACGCCCTGTTTTACTAACAGTCAACTCTGGCACTTCTCTCTGTTCCTTCGTTGACTATTGTCGAGAAGAAGAGCCGAAAGCAATGAGTGTAGCCCTTGATCCCCTCTCTGTCCCATTCACTCCTAATCATTCACTCTGGCAGATAACGAAAACGCATTATTGATAAAGTTGAGCTATATGGGCACTTCTTAGCTGCCCCTCTCCCTTCCCTTCTCTCTCTAATCTTCTTTCCATTATTTAAATGTCTGATAAATCTACAATACAAAGTCCAATCCTAGCTAAACTCCTCCAACCAAGACGACCTCAACAGATTTGACTCCTTCTGGGGCTATCTGTACGCACTAATATACTTCACTTTTTTATTTCTCTTAGCTCACTTTTGAAATATGAAGCATTCAATTTTCTCTGTTTATGATGAGACTAAAAATAATCCTTTATAATCATATTACTTAACAAGATTTATCCATAAATATTATCAATACGTATATAATTTTTTTAACTTGAAAGGTACCTACTAAACTTTAAAGTTCTAAATTCAGCCGCATTCTGTCCTAGTCTTACAACTGCCATGGCTATTCGTCCTATTTGGATTGTTAAAATTTTTCTAAAGGATTACTTGTCAGATTCGTTTGGATGAATCTCAACAATGAAACAAGGAAAGGATAACAATGAAATGTAATACAATAACCAGGACAAACCGTTCTTTTTTACCACTCCGGAATCCGAATGCATCATTCAGGGATGCGTGACACATTGATATTCACCCCGGAGAAAGATGACAGTAGCAGTATATACTTCAGTAAGTGCAGGGGAAACTAACAATAAATGTTTGACAGTTACCTTTATGCTCCGTGCAAGCAAAGACAATATTTTTGCAAGAACAGAGCTGAGAAGCAAGTGGATATTTAGAAATAATGCTCATTCTACTAAAAATTATTTCTGGGAAATGATCTTGGGCACGAATTTGAACTAGTCTGTTAAGATCATCTTACTGAGCTGTATTTATTGAAAAGACAATACCTTTGCATTAGTGATTAGATCTGAAAGCCATATAGCAAATAAAATATTACAATGATTTGTGGCCCCCTATGTGACAATATTTGCTCTTTAGTCATAGTCACGACTTTTGCACTAATTCATTAATTAATAGTAATGGATGGATGTAATAAGAGATAAAGACGGAGGGGGGGGGACAATAGTCGGTGGTCTCTTTCTGAAGATTACGGAGGAATTTAGAGCTACTGACAATGAGTCTGAGCGACTGCTGAATATCGTTTTGTGATTTGGATGATGTGTGCTGGGTGGGTCGGTGCTGTGAGTAGATGTGGATGGGTGATGGAAGACATGTGTTCATTGCACTCATTATCCTTCTCCTCTTGAACAGAAGGCAGAGCCTCCATGCATTTGTACCTTGTGTGACTTTGGATATGAGAGCCAGGAATGGAATAATGTTACGTAGGTTAGGGACTGGGCTAAAAAATCTCCGTTGCGTTGCGGCTATTCCCATCCTCTCCGCTTTATGGTTTTCTTGGATGACATGACCCGAGCCCTCTCTTCCCTTCGATTCCCTTCACTTGATCCCTGCCATTGCCAACTGACTAAACTAACTGTAAACTGCCAAGAAAGGAGCTCTGACTGTCATCCATTGCATGCTGCTTACATTTACATCTCCGTCGATGACATGGTGGCAAAGCTCATGTCCTCGCCTGGGCACATTCTAGATGTCATGTCAGCCACGGATTTAACAGAAATCTTCAAAATTCTGCCGTGCGTGGCGATGATATAGTTGATAAATTTGTTTTGTGAGCTATGAGGGAAAAGAAGAGTTCCGGGAGTGACTAGTGATGCAGCCTCTTGCCTTGTCCTTGCACAGCCCTCTCTATTATCGCAAAATGCTCCAGAATCGATAATAACTGTGTAGGTAGATACCTAGCAAGAAGAGATATCTGTTGGTGTGATTATTAATAATATTATAACATTATGGCAGTTAGGTTTTCATTCCTTCTTGTCTGTTGTTTTCAGCATTCACTGTGGCTGTGATGCAATTCTGTACTAGCATTATTGTAGCAGTTGGTTTAGTATGTACAGTGGAGTAGGGATATTATTACAACAGAGAGTATAATTAAGTTGAGTGATAGCAGGAGTAGGAGTCAGCATTGCTTAATTAATAAGCAATATTGAAGATAATGAAGCAGGGCCAAGAGAGAAGATGTGATATCTGAAGGAGAGAACACAACGCAGTAGACGAAGTCTTGCGAGTGAGTGGCGAATGGAAATGGATGGATGGATGTAGAGATAAGAAAAACAACTCTATTTACTGCTGCGTACAAATAATTCGGCGACTCCATTCTGCACAAATCTCCACCCCACAGAAGTGTGCACACAAGACACAGAGATTGAGAGGTATAGTAGAATAATTGCTAATTACTGCCATGGAGTTCGCTCCTGCTTATCGCAAATTATGTTTGAAATCTCAAGTGTACATTTCTCTGCTGAATCCCCTTCCTTCCCTCCCTCCTAATTGGAACATGGCATTCTTGGCTAGTGCATCGTCCGTTCCATTCACCAACAAACAACGCAGTCACTCGATAGACATCAATATCTCCATCCTCCTGCATATGTGATCGTGCAAGAGCAGCTCTATTCATCCCAACAACCAACTCACTCGCACTCATCTTCTTTGGCACACATCACAACCTTCCTCTCTGTCTATACTTGTTACAGCTATGAAGGCAGTAAATGGCTATAGCCACTCAAAAACACAATAGACGAACATCTTTATTACTTCCAATTCCTCAATGGTAGAAATATTCTAAAGAACCAACACAGGCTACAATATTCGATAAGACTCGAATAAAAAAAAGGCCAAACTGCTTCTAGCCGTAGAAATAGTTTAGGGAACCCAAACATTTCCTCCGTTAATCATACCTTTCAACCTACACAACAAATGCGATAGATAATAATTTTGTATTCATCGCACCTTTCGGTAAAAAATGAATGTGAGAAGGCTCGAGGGAAATGTATTATGGCAAATAAAACGAAAATGACCCTCCGGATTACATAGTAGCATGATATTACATTCGTACACACACACACATGCATAGATTGATACATAGATTCCTGCTCCAGAAAAGTGAGTATATACTAAATGTGTTATTGCTTTAAATATACGTTTCTTTAAACGTTTAAATTAACTGATTAATAAAATTGTTGGTTACTATCTTGCTATTCAATGGATGAGAGAGGCGTAAATGGTGTGGATCTTTCATTCTGCAGTAGTGGATTAATAGCAAATAATTCAGTAATTATGGGCTACAGATTCGGAGAGGTGATTGGTTGTTGCCAATTCACCTCGAAGAATTTGTTGCTCTATCATTTGAACTATTTGAACCCTATTCACTCGCACATGGCAACCGGGTAGGTTTCCGTATCTTTTCTGCAGTATTTATTGACATTTCTTAAAAGTCGTCAATTAGAAATATATTTTGTCGTTCCCCTGATTCATAACGGCAAGTAATTACAACTACAACGTATGAACTCAACTGGAAAACAACAGACTGCTCTGCTACTGAATTTATGTGATGGAATAATGAGATGAGGTAAGGGAAATAATGAGATGAGGTAAGGGAAATAATGAGATGAGGTAAGGGAAATAATGAGATGACGGTATGGTAGCTGAAAGGAGAGGATGAGGCGAGATCTCCTAACTTTTGTTGCATAAAATGCAACAATGATTGCTGGATTTGGATTCTCACTAGTTGCACTCTGCTCTCGAATTTCATTGGCTCTGTCCTTTCGGATGCTGATACATAATAATAATGTCATTGTTCAAAGAAGAGGATAGCGAGAGGAATGACATGAGTAAAAACTGTTGTTGGGGCAGTGGGTATAAATGGAAGGGCAGAGGAGGATGGTGTAAAGTTGCTTGAAGATTAAGTTCGTTGGCGAGAACAATAGCGGCCTTAAAGGACGGAGCAACAATGCTCCGTTGTTTGGCAGGAGTTTTGTTGGCTGCATGTCTACGGGATTGTTATAATATTCCAGATATCATATGCGTGTGTGTTGTGTGTGAATAGGTAATGCTGCTGATAATAATGCGGAGAGTGAGTCCTGCTAAACAATGACAGGGACTGAGAGGAGACTGCATCTGTTTTCCTGCCTCCGTACGTATTTATCTTGACTTGGTTGATTTGGCTGTTAGATCCGTTCCTTCGCTTCCAGTCCTGGTTGGGCAAAGAAGGGCACCCAAGGGAATTGTAATCTAAGTAAGCAAGTAAGTAAGGAGAGCCAGAATGTGTGTGCATTGAGGTTTACTTTTTCCCGTCTTGTCATCCCGACACAAATATTATAACCTCCCGGCATGGCTAACAAATCCATCGACGTGCACCGATTTTAACAACCAGCAGCCTTATAATAATAACTACCTCACTCTTCTCTCTCTCTCTCTCTCTCTCTCTCTCTCTCTCTCAGTAACATAGTCGACAGTTCCCACATATGGCAACGTACCTACCCGTCTATAGCATTATGTTATGTCACCACCTAACTAAACTGCACACACAACAAGAAAAGGCTATTAATACAAATCCCACTATAAGACTTTCCTACTGCAACGAGGAGCTAATTTTCTTTTCTCACCCTTTCATTCTCTTTTTATACTGACTCCCTTACTCTCTCTCTCTCTCTTCTGCGACAATTAGATACACATGTACGAGACTCGTCAGACTTCACCTCCAACCATACACACAATGTTCGACTACATCAACATCAATAACAATATAAGTTTTCTACAGATTGCAGCTCATACATTTTACAATCCTCCACTCCTTTCCTCCTCTTCTCACAACTTACCACCAGAAAGACGAGCATGCTAAGGACAACCATAGAGTAACTTCTCTTTCTGAGCATAATCATTTGCTGAACTCAGTCAGAGAATGTGAACAACGTCCCTTCTATTATCACATACTCTGCAATTCGACTATTGTGCGATTATGTAGCATCAACTGTGTCATCAATTCGTTTGGAAGAAACTGATAGGTCCTAGCCCAACCTGATTTAAAAAATGAGGGGATATGAGCTATACGATGTGTGCATAGATAGAAACATTCTTCATTTCACCTGTGTGTCCTAACTTTCTCTTGTCACTAGGTGAAATGCCAAACAAGGCATTGCTGATATTCTTGGGTTTGGCAAAAATACTTTTATAATTACGTGGGGCAGGGATCAATAAGCAACAACAGAGTGTATATATCCTAATTCATTGCTTATTATTACACTCTGTGTTTGTACTTTACCGATTCTGACAACCTTCGTCCATCACAAAATAAATTATGTGGATTGTGGAACTCGGCGAAGTATTTAGGCATGTAATGACTGTATTTCCATATAACTACATCATTTACTCTGTTTATGTTGTTACATGGGGGAGGGCAGTGACGGGAAGAAAGTGAATTGGAGCTAGATCCTTTTGGCTATCAGGCTCTGTAGTGATATAGATAGTGGCCGGCAGGTCCTTGTGTGCATGAGATGAGATGACTATAGGAGTCATTGAAAACCGTTCAGTTGAGCCTCATCCATTGCAAGCGTAATAAATAATTGTCGACAAAAGGTTCCCACAAGAGAACATGTAAAGCGTAAGGAGGTAGCCGTTAGATCTTATTGTCATGTGTGCATGTGTGTAGGAAGATGAAGGGATTCCTTGGACTGCTGGAGCACCCACACTCCCACACTCCTCCACTGCCACAACAGCCCAGACTGGATATAGTGACTACAATGGGATATAGGTAAATGGATATGTTCGGAGTGACAATGGTGGAGTGCAGTTCATTCCCTAACAAAGGCTCATCAAATATCTTGTGATCGGAGCACACATGGACAACAGTCCTCGTCCCAGTCCCTCCCCACTCCGGCCCCTTCCGTCTCTTTCAAAACTCATCTCCTTCCACAACTAGACCCTTAACTTCTCTCTCTCTCTCTCTCTCTCTGCCGTAATAATATAACAGATCACTTCGGAACAACAACAAAGTGCAATAAACGGCCCTTCCATCTCCTAACGCATCAACAGGGAACAATATTCGAAATTGCAGATAGCCGCATCACTCCAGCCCTTCCTTCCCCAATAGCAAGACAATGAAAACAAAGTGGCACTTAAACTCCTACCATTAAGAAACAACATTTATGCTTAGCCTGTAACCTACAGCACATATGCACCGAAGATAGATCTTTCTCCTTACTACGTCATCCCGTAGTTGTTGTTAGCCTGGCTTTGTTCTACATCCAACTAGTACACAAGGAACTTGGATCCCATTCATCAGCTATGTCACAATATAATATATTCCAGCCGAAAAGAATGTCAATATAGCCAAGTAGGGTAACTCACAAATAGTACATTCGTTTTCAGAGGTGAAGTCAATGGACCATTTGTCCCGAATCACTTTCACAGACCCATCTACTGCAGTAATTGCATCGTTTGGACTTCCAGGTTCTCTAGAATCACGTTAATGCTTATCTTTTTGCTAACGTCAAGAAATTTGGCCTCAGGGCTTAGAAAAGAAGATGAACTAATTGCGGATTGTGTGACACAGCAAATGTCACAGCAAATGCTAATAGGAGAGCAGTGATGATTGTATCGTCATAAAGCGGATTAGTGGCTTGTCCAGCATTTGAGGATTGGAGTCTTTTGGCTGTGTGCAGAGCGTGGAAAGGAATGGGTGGAATTAGGGAAACTAAATTGGAGTAAAGGAGCGAGATATTTACTACTTCCTTTCTCGGCAATTAACTCTGGCATTCGCAGAGTGAGTGAAGGTGGAGATGGAGGTCGGAGCGGGTGAGTGCAGAATTATAACGAGTGCGTGTGAAGGTGCCTGAGGTGAGGACATGTAAACAAAAGGGCTGACAATGGCTCTACTTAGTTAGTTGGAGATGACAATGATTGGGAAGATGTCTAAATAGGGATCGGGTATTAGAGCGGGGATATTTTAGGACTTTCGGGCTGGAGGTGTCTGGGCCAGGCTGCTGCGGCTACGTCCTCCTCTGTTTATACACCACTGCATGGCTAAGTGAGTGAGTGACTGAGATTCGGAGATGAGCAAGCGGAGACTTGACATGCAGACAAGAGACAATGGAGAGATGAGCGCCGAGGGCAAGTCGACGAGGAGGAAGGAGCGAACGTCGGCTACAGAAACATCCGTCCGACTCACAAAGAGAGCGACGACAAAAAACGAAACAGATCCGGAATCCTTTCAATGGATTCTCTTATTCTCTCTATCGGCACTCTCTTCTTCTTCTCTCTCCGATGAGCTGAATGGCGAGGCATAGCGTCCGACGACTGACTGCATTCGAACCTCTTAGCTCACCAACTCACAACAGTAGCTAACTACAGTCGACAGAGCTGTGTTTATTGTAGACATGCATTCGGAGATGTGCTCACTAGCCGCCTCGGCTCCAGAGACAAAAGGAGCGCCGAGATGGGATGAGCAAAGTGAGAGCACTCGAAATACTCGATCGAAACAGCGATCGGCTTCCGTCCCAAAGGCAGATAAACAATCCCCGACACAAAGCCCGTGCAGTCACTGCTCAAATACCCGTCTTCCGACATTCCCCTATCACCTTCACCTACACACCTCTCCACTCTCTCTCTCTCTCTCTCTCACTCTCTCAGCACTCACATATCCGATATTCCCATCCTCACTCTCATCTTACATCCCAGTACACTTTTATCCCTTTCTATCCTAATCCCATTAAATTCTTAAAATTGACTTTTGATTCCGAGATACTCTCTCTACAAATACATATCCAATCAGTGGCATCAATTTAAAACAAAACAAACAAAACTAACCAGTAAAAAGAAAGACAAAGTGAGATTGTTACAACTATTTCCATATATACAATCCCTCTTTCATACATAATTATAAATATAAGAGTTGCTTACCGATTAGAAAACTGGAAAATTTGCTAATAGATTTAGCACATGTTCCATTTAGGTTCATAATGCGAGAGTGCATATCATGACCCGGAGTTTTTAATGTAATGAATGAATAATTGTTAGACATGCGCTACGCGTATTGCTACAATAATGTAATTTGATTCTACTAACACGAGGATTGTTATAGTTATGACTGATTCAAGTAAGTCTATTGACAGAGAAAATGAGATTGATGGTTGTTGGTTGGGTGAGGTCATGGTTTCGTCTTTTCCCATTTCCCACCCCATTTTGATGGGCACCTGGGAAAAGTGGGAAATATGGGAAATATGGGAAAAGTGGGAAATTTCCGGGAAATGAAAAAGCACTATGGGAAATGAAAAATAAATTGCTGTAATTGACAAAATACAGTACTTTTACACACTTTAAAAGCCTAATGCATATAAAAAAGCATTCTGCATTCTCCCGTTCATAATCTCATTCAAGTTACAGCACAATAACTGCAAAAAATAATAATAACCAAATAT
>JAAAYG020014526.1:0-21508 GCA_009936455.2 Tomocerus minor
TTATGTGAGCGCTACACTCCGTGTGCAATAAAATGAGTTCATAACGGGCGACGCGGAGTGGGCGTGAAACATAATTACATATTTCCAACGTAATATATATGCAATAAATAGAGAGGAAGGATAATGCAGGTCGACACATCAATTTTAGAACCCATGGCTTATTTAGTGTTTGATCTGTGTATCATAAATGTCCAAAAAGACATAGGATAGGATGCTAGCTTGAAATTTAACGGCTGCCATGGGTAAAGCTATTGCACGGATATCAAAGTGTCATATGCCTTGTCATTCTCATGTTATTATCCTAGTAAGGTAGGTTTTCCTTTACACGTTAGTGTTAGTCGTAAGAGCCCAACGGACGAAAGGACTCTTATCATTCTCCACACACTGATGATCGCTACTGGTAGAAAATGTAATCTGAAAATCTAAAACAGTGTCTCTGAAGCAAAGTAAGCAGCCGTCAGTATGAATAGGAGCTACGACAATGTGGTATGTCCGCATAATGTGTACAGAGAATAGCCACATTGTTTTCCTCCACTCTTTTCCTTCCTGAATTCAAAATCAACCACACTATCGTTTAATGCACAATTCAGACGTGGAGTGGTAATACGCATAATATAATAATATCCTATATAGCTATACATCGAATAATATAGGATAGTATAGTAGTTATAGGGAAATATTTGAGAAACATGACAAAGTTTGTCGTAAAATAGTTTTGGCTCACACCATGCTCTGCCTCAGCCACACATTTGAAAGGGTAGATAATGTAAAGTTGGACATTGAGTCCCGTATCCGTCCATCTCCCACTACACAATGACAATGAGATGGCAAGGAGCAAATCTTCTTGAAAAAAGATGCCTATCTTTATCATCGCCATGATAGCCCATTCAATTTTACTGAAGCCTCCTGTCCTCTACTGTAATGGCCATAGCCGCATTTAACTATTTTCTATAACATTAGATTATTCCCACAGAGACGTCTCCGTATTCTGCTAAGAATTTCCCTTGCACACAACGCAGCTTTTCGTTTAGTATCATTTTGTCTGAACTGGAAAAAAGGAGAGAGATAGAGAGATAGATAGCCCATATAGATAAACGGGTTTGTTTGGGGACAGGGAGAAGATAAACTGGAAAAACAGATTCAGTTTTGTGAAGAGATATTGTGTAGCTATAGGTCAGTGTCACTATAAAGCACGTAATGTATCAATAGAAAATAGTTGAAGAGGATTTTCTATCTTCTTCCAGTCGTGTCCGGTTCCTAAGTGTAAATATAAGTGTAGGCTAGACACTAAATTGTTATAGATTAGTTAGTGTATAGGCCGAGAGAAGAAGAGGAAAGTGAACAAAGTGAAGTCAAGTTAGTACAAACGCCTCTTCCCCTGCTATCATATCTTCTTGAATTATCGTTTAGCTGGAAATAAGGATGGTTTTGACTTGGGAGTCTCTCTCTCTCTTTCCTTAAGTTGCATAGGTTAGGTTTGAGCCTTAAGAAAGTAGAAGAATTTAACGATAAACAGAAGAGTTGGTTTGCCTTAGGATAGATATAATAGTAATATATATAAATAAATCAGACAGAGAGACTATACACACATCTTTTCTATATTGCCCTGGTTTAAGCTTCGTTTTGAGTGTTGGCGTCCTGTATAGTTCTATAATAATATATAGCCGCATCCGTATCTGAAACAGGATTGAGGATTCACGTCTTCTCACGTAGAAAGTGTCAATATCTAATCTAGCAGGTCGATCATGAGCCCGAGCCAAAGGAAAGAAGTGCATTGGAAGTTCTAAAGCATGGAAGCATTCAACCAGTTGGTTATTTTGGCTTAGACGACTTTGCCTTAAGATTAGGACCTCATGCCACTATCCTTGATATTGTTAACTTTAGCTAAGGACTAGCAACTCCCTTCAATTCCCTCACTAGTGCAGACAGTCTCAAGAGTTATGGATTCTTTGGAATAAGTGAGCTGCCCTATTAAAGAGTCTAGTACAGCCGGAGGATAGAGAGAGAGAGTGAGTCAACTGTACAGAAAATAGCAAAAATGAAAGCATAAATGAAAATGGAAACTCAGTTCAAGTCTATCGTCAGCCATGAATTGAATTGACACTATGCACAAGGAAGAGAGAGAAGCTCCCGTGGGGAAAACTATTTGGGTGCGTGTGAATAAATATCACAATGGGCTCTAATATACGAAGTCTAGGCATATATACTCATCTCACATCTCTTGCGTAAAAGTATAGTATGTTGCCTTACATATGTAATTTTAAAAATATGTCTAGTAATAAGGATGAAAATTTGCGTTGACTAAAAATATTCTGCTATAAAAGGGCTGTTATCTCACTCACTGCATGGCAAAGGATTGCATTGGTTTTTTCCCTGAAGATTCCAAGTCGGAATCGGATATAGTTTCCTAATATTATACATGTCTTCTTATAATACCTATACATCTAGTCTAGCTATGCTATTATAGCTACTAAGAAAAGTCTATCTATCTTCCTACAATGCGGAGTGCATTATTACATGACATTATATTAAATGCGGTTTGAGCTCCGGCCAGAAAGCTGCCAGAAAAATTTGCAATTCAATGTTGAAGCTCTCTCACAACTACTACATGTACATGAATATAATGCATGTTGAATGTACACTCGCGGATTTTACTAATACCGAAAAGAAAGTTTAGCCGAAGGAAAGTAAAAGAGGAAAAGAATGTGTATGTGCGTGTGTGTGTGTGTGTGTGTGTAGTGTTGTGTCTATGTAGACTATGAAGAGGGAGAAGAGAAACATTAGATAACGTAATGTAATCTAATGTAATGTTCGGGATGTTCGCAATGGAAATGCAATTCTATATAAATACAGAGTTTCTCTCGCTCAGCTTCGGTCTTGGTGAAATGTGACTGTGACTGTGACAAGAGGAGTTGGAATATTATGTTGGACAACTTTTTAAAAGTCAAGCTTCTACTTGTTATTATTAGGTTGGGCTTTAGAGAGAAGAGAGAGAGGAAGGAGCAAGGAGGCAGAAGAAGAATCCCGCACAGTTGACTTGCCTGACTTTAGTTTGCATCAGACTTTCTCGACTTCCCTTGACTTTTATGTGCGTCTCTCCTCTTCTTCCGAATTCTTCTGGTGTAGTTCAGTTTAGCTTTAGCTCCATGTGACTGCCACTACTTCTTCACGAGCACTATACTAACTGGAAATGTGTATATATGCACTCTATTCTACCTATTTTGTCGCAATAGCACTGCTAACTAGTCGTTTTCACATTGAAAGTTGCTAGGGACTTTGGAGGATGATAGAATAGTAGACTGAGAGTAACTTATAAAATATTTTACGACCAAGTAAAACTGCAACAATTAGTTCGTATTTGTTTTTATGGGAGTTTTATTCTCCAGACGGGTGCCGACAGAGAGCTCCAAAACTAGAACGTAACTTTCTGTCCTAAATACCTAGCTAGTTTTAGCAGCCTCCTTCTCTCCTAATACAAATGTAAAAACTATCACTGACATGAATGAAATGAAATGAAACATGAAAGTTTGAATGAGTGAGTTTAACTGCCAAAAAAACTATGTGACTGCTCTTCTGGTTGCTTTTCTTCTTTTCAGTTTGCTGCTGCGTATGAGCGAGAAAAAAAAATTGACGGTGAAAATGGTTTTCCTTTGTTTCGTTTGGATTGAGAGAAAACGTAATTGCGAGTTTATTGAAATATTATTTATATGTTTTGTTATTATTTTATATAGGTATATAACTTATTTTATCAGTGTATTGTATATTCGCTTAAAATTATAATATGGTATAGGTATAAAATAACGGTTAGAAAAAATGGCGGCATATTACAAAATATAAAACAAGGTTTTTCAGTGTGACAACTGATGACTGACATATGACAGGAAGTGACAAGAATTAAATTGTACAAACAATGGTGAAGTCTTCGTGGGTAAGTTAATTATTAACAATTAATTAACCTATTAATTATAGTAATCAGCAAATTGTTCATACCTGCTGATAATAATCCGGCATTAATTGTCAAGCCCACAAAGGTGTGGGTGGTGGTGGTCGTCGTGGGGCGGGGAATGGTGGCGGTGGTCGATTTGGTGGGGGGAATGGAGGTACGTACAATGGCACAGACACAGAATTTTGATTTGTCGGTGTGCTAATATGATTGGACACGTTTAGATTGACATTATTCACATTAAGAGGAAGTGTGGATGCCCCACCACCACCAACACTGCTATTATTATAATTGCCGTAAGGCCGGCCTAAAGTTCTCGATGTGTAGGACATTCTTGGATCCGGCAGAGCAACACGGAGCTTGGTCCAAAAAAGTTTATCGTTGGCGGAGAGGACGGTAGCCGAGCGAAGACAAACTCGGAGATCTGGGTCAAGATCTCGAGTCGGCAGATCACCCAGAGTGACAGCAACCAGCCGATTCTTTTTTCCCCGGAGGGCAGCATGTAGAGCAGACTTGAACTCGAAGCGACACCATTCAGACTGTACAAAATTCTTGGACAAGACGATAATTGTTCTCTTGCTCGACTCGACGGCCTCCACAATCGTGTCAGCAATGTACGCAGTGACGGGGAAGTCTTTGTAGTGAAGACAAAGTCTATATGGTTGTTCTGCTTGTTGTTGCAGTTCGGAGGCGAGGACTTGACTCACCCACGCTTCATCTTTGACACTGTAGGCCACATAAGCGTCATACAATTTCTCCCGGTCTTCATCCAGTGTTGTTTGATAGCATTGATTCAATGGGCATTTGGACACGGCCCAAATCCGGAGAGAATTTCGTTTCCGACACACAGCCACAAAAACGGAGCCGATGAGAAGACAGATAGCCATCACGGCGGCGAGGAGGGGTAAATACGGTGGCAGAGTTGTTTCGGGAGCTTCCACTGCTCCGGATAGTGCTGTGATCTCGGAGCACTTTGTGCCATTCATGTAGACAAGAGAAAAAGACTTGCCATTGAGTCGGCAATTGATTCCCGCATCGTCCATCAACTTTGCCTTGTTCGACTGAATCCAAGGTGCCACTTGGGAGACGTACTCGCAGTCGCATGACCAAGGGTTGTCATTAAGGGCGATTTCCACCAAGTATGGGTTCTGGCTTAGTGTCCACATGGTGAAGCGTGTCAGTCGATTGCCATCCAACTTCAGAACCTCCAGGAGTCTCAGACTAGTGAAAGTGTTGTTGGCGATGAATGAGATTTGATTACTCTGCAAGTAAAGCTCCCTCAGACTCTCCAACGGCTCAAACTCATAACCTCGAAGCTCTTCCAGGAAATTGTTCTCCAAGTGCAATATAGACAGTCGTTTCAAGCCCGAGAAACTATTGTTTTGTATCTTGCCGATGGCAGAGTTGTTGAGATAAAGAACTTGTAGGTTTTTCCGCATGATGAAGACGTGACTTGTGAGCTCTTCAAAATGATTGCCGTCCAAGTACACTTCCGTGCTGTCCATTGGAATTCTATCGGGGATTGAGACATGACGTTTATTAGCGCAATCAACGATATTAGCTGACCAAGTGTCATCATGGTAGCAGGTGCAATTATTCGGGCATGTCATTTCACAGTCGCACGCATCAAACTCGCAGCAGTGACAAAGGGCGAAGCAATGAGTTTTGTAGGAGCAGAGGAATTGTGATGGATCCGCCTCTGCTAATGGCACAAAGTTTTTGTCTCGGTGGTAGACTAATTTGCAGTAAACACTATCTAAGTCCATCACTTTCGGATGTTGTCTCAAATGATCGAGCTTGTTGATACGCTGGAGCCATTCCATGTTACAGTCACACACAATGGGATTGCCGCCGATGTAAAATTCCGGCAGGGCCTTGTGCTCGGGGAAAGGGGACAGACGAAGAGCACTCAGATCAATCGTCTCAATCTGATTGGCAAAAATGTCCACACGAGTCAAGTTGGCTTTTTTGTAGAAAGTGTGCTGCTCCACGTGACTAATGAGATTGTCATTGAGGAAGAGCATTTCTAAGCTGTCGGGGATATTAGTGGGAGCAATGCGAGAGATGCGATTAAAGGACGCGTCCAGCGTTTGCAGGCGGAGGTCATCTCTTTGAAAGTAATTCCCTAGCTCAGCAATGCCGTTTTTGTGAAGATCCAGCCATTGTAGTTGTTTGGGGATGAGGGCGTAGTCAAACCAAGTGAGGTGATTATCCGAGATGTTCAACCAGATCAGATTCGGGGACTGAGCGAAGAGATTGCTGATGTCCGTCAGGTAGTTTGAGTCCAATCGGACAGCTTGTAAATTGGTGTTCGAGTCAAAAGCCCCTTGCTCTACAGATTGGATTTGATTGCGGGCGAGGTTCAGAACTTTCAAACTAGGCAAGTCTCGCAGGTCGTCTTTGCTCACATTCACGATCCTGTTCCCCGTCAGTCGCAGTCCGTACAGATCTGGCAATCCAATTAGCCTCGGCGATTCCAGCTGATCAATCGTATTCTCACCCAAGTCAACTGTTTTAAGAAGCGTGAGATTCTGGAGGGCGAGGGGAACTTCCGAGAAGGCATTCCCGTTCAGATTCAAGTCTTTCAGACTCGTGCAATTGTGGAAAGCATCCGAATGGACAGTGGCGATCGCATTATTGTCTAATGACAATAGACTCAAGACAAAGAGACCATTTAGAGCCGTCGAGTCAATGGCTGTCAATTTGTTATGGGAGAGAATGAGCGTGTTCAAGTTCCTCATTGACGAAAATGTGTTCGGCTCAATCGTCTCGATTTGATTGTGTTCTAAATGGAGTACCTGAAGACTGTATAAATCCTGGAATGAGTCTGGACCGAGTTTCGTCAAACGGTTATAGCCCAAGTTGAGGAGAACGAGTCGGATGAGACCACTGAATGTCGACGTGGTCGTTGGCGACGCTCCCGTCGTTGTCGTCATCCCATTTTTAGTTTTGTTATTCGAAGGAGACGGAGATATTTTCGGAGGGTTGGTGGTCGTGGAGTCGGAGGAGCTGAGCATCCAGCGAGATGTGAGGCTGTTGTGAGACAGGTCCAGGACAACAAGCTGATTCAAGTTGGCGAAGAGGCGCGGGGGGAGGATGGCGAGCGAATTGTTTTGCAAATAAATCTCAGTTATCTCTGGACTGTCTGCGAACAATTCTTCCGGCACAGAGAGCACTTTATTATCCGCCAAATTGAGAAGTTTGAGCCCTTTGAGTCCGGCGAGAGCACGATCTGCCACTATGGAAATTTCATTTGCTTGCAGATAGAGTTCCTTCAATTGAGTTAATGTGGCGAGACCTCTTGGTGGTAGGAGAATGAGGCGATTGCTAGACACATCCAAGACTTGAATTCCCATTTTACAGCCGTTGAGAGAGAGTTGAGTTGGATTCTGTTGATTTGGGAGATTGGCGCTGTGGAATTGGTTCTCTTTTTCGTCTCTCTCCCGAAAACTCAAGTCGCTAATATCCTGAAGTCGGTTCAAGCTCACATTAAGATATTCCAGGGAGGATGCTGGGCAGAATAATTTATCGGGAAAGGTCCAGATATTATTTGCACTCAAATCGATCTTCTCCAAGTGTGGGAGTTGTGTGAAAACTCCTGACGCAATATCCAAACTCAGAGCGGGCCATGCTGTGTTGTGCGTTCTAATCGTCAGGTTACGAAGGTAATTTAAACCGGCGAAAACGGCGGGCGGCAAACGACTCAATTTGCAATGCTCGATATGGAGAGAGAGGAGTCTTGTCAGATGGGACAGACTCCCGGCCTGCAAGGAACTTTGGTAGAAGAGAACATCCGAGCACTCAAGCTTCAGAGACACGACGGATTCACCGGATATCGCTGAGAAGTTCGTCTTGTCAAATTCACTATTGATGGTCCTCAGACGACACGAAAGTGAAATATCCGAAGAGGATGACGAAGAGTAAGAACCTGAAGAGCCTCCTCCTCCCTGTCCTCCTAAACCAACTCCAGAGCTCTTCTCACAGTCCTCTAGGTATTTCCCTTCCACACTTACAATCGCTACGGCGCCCAGCAGTAGAATCCACTTATAAATCATCACCGAGGAAAACCAACACGAAGATGACAAAGGAATTCCCCGAGAAAAACACTTTCCATCACCCATTTTCATCATTTTCTCCATTGAAAACATTCTTTGTTCTACTTTCCTCAGAAGGACATGAGAGTCTCTCTCTCCTTCTCCTATAGATCTTCTCTATTTCCTTCACTTCCCTATTTTTAGCATTCCTGTCCCTCCGATTCACTCTTTTCCGCTCTGAAAACAGGAAAACGAAAAACGCTAAATGTTCCTTCTAGTCTACAGTTGCAACAGTCACTACTCCCGCCACACTGTCTCCCATTCAAAAACTCTCTTTTCTCAATTTTCTTCACTACAACAACAAGGTAATGTTATAGCATCATTTCCTTCTCCGTAATTTTCTTCGCCTGTTTGTACCTTGACTCTCTGTAGAAATTCTTGTTGTATTTCTTGTAAATTAATTCAAGGCGACACTTTATTTTCTATTAGCAGGAGAACGGAGTGACTACCCGAGAACCATTTTCCTGTTTTTGTTCCTTTTCTTGTCTTGTTCTTCTTCCCGTTTTCGCCTCGTTGCTCCTCAGCCTTAGAATCTCGAAGAAATTCAATTTGCACAACTACTCACTTACTACGGCAGCAAGAGGAAGGAAGAGCAGCAAGGGAAGAAGTAGCTCAAACTCTCCTGTCTGTTCTTTGTGCTAAGTGAGTTGAGTGACAACCTGGAATTCAGACAAATAAAAAATACATAGATAAATAACATTGTTCTCAAGTCAAGTCAGTCGGGCGGCTCAAACCCAGCCAGTGCAATTCAAGTCACTCATCAACTTCACTCTCTTGTCTACCTCTTTTCTTCTTCCTCCTACCAACTCCTACGAGCTACTACTACACACTACAGGCTACCAACTAATAAAACCGAAACTTATAACTTCTGCTCACTACCCAACAGCCTAAAACTTAGCTACAGACTTAACTAATGTGATGAGATTAGTTTCTTTACAAGAACTTTCAGTTGGACAATCCCAACTTCGTCTTTAGACTCCACAATACATTCAAAGGAGTGAAAAGCAATTGACAAGAAAGCAGGGAGAGGGACAGACAGCTCTAGCAGCAGCCACTACTCACTACACTATAGGTACATGGATTTTAACACCATCTAATACATACTAACTAACTAGCTACAGATCTTTCTAAATACTCTATAGAAAATATTATAGCTAGACAAAGCTCCGAGCTAGCTAACAACATCAAACTTTTAATATTCTTACTCACAACTTCTGTTTCAATTTTATACAATCTTATGCAATATGCAATGTACCTGAAATTTTCTCAGTTTAAACGAACCCGTAACTATATAGAGGGGGATCGTCGAGAAGTTTTTACAAACATTTAATTTATTAATGGTATAAAGCCTAGCCTAAACCTTCAAAGCTTTAGATTCCCAGAGACCAGAGTAGCACCTTTTGTCCGTAGCTTTAGTTTAACATATAGCAATTTATCAGAAAGTATCATGTACCGTAACTCATATTTCATTTGCTTACAAATTAGTTTATTATGCATCGACAAGTTTCACATTTCAACAGCAATCTTTTCTATTGTATGCTTCACTAGACGTTCTTGACACTGCACTGTTATCCACCTATCTCTCTTACAGTCTTACATATAACTAGTAACTATAAGTTGAAGAAACAACACTTGCATCTTCATGGCTCATCTTTTCTATTATTTTTTAGCCTAGCTCAGCAAAGTCGAAGCAAAAAGTCAGGAGACACATACGGCAGTGTTTCTGTTTGGCTTGTCTTTGACTTATGACGAGCCGAGACGGCTCACTGACTGAATTGATTTTACTTAACTTGACATTAACCTTCCTCTCCTAAAAACAACGCGCTCCTTCACTCTACAATTTAACTGATATATTATGCTTTTCCTCTATAGCTCTATATTACAACAAGAGAGATACTTTCAGGAAACGACGACAAGTCAAATCGTCTCATTGTCAGTTCAACTTGATGAGACTGAAAAAATGATAGCTTCACTGAAAGTACCGCTCCTTTTATACTTTTTACCACAACTGCCTACACAGAACATAAAATGGTTGACAAATGATCTGTTGGCAATAGAAAAATTAGTTATCTTTTTTGACACCCACTAATATTTCAAATGCTGTCTAATGCGCTTTAATGTTTAAACGTATATTCTTCTAAGCTAATTCATAACGGTTTAAAAAGATAACGTGAAAAAATTGTCGTGAGCTTAACAAAATTATAATTTATCACACTCTGAGTAGAAAAAGATAATTTCCTAGTGTTTTGTAAGACATACCTATCTCACTCACTCCCACTCTACGTTTATCTATACAAATGATATTACTACATTGCCTTGAATTTTGGAAGATCTGAAGTAATTTTGGGATTTAGTAATAAGATCAAGGCTGGGAAATTTCAGAAACGCAGTCAAGGTTTAAATGTAAGTACCTATTTGAAACTGTCGTTGATATCACATTGGTTTTAGAGCTGGAGTAAAGTAAAATTAGGAGATCTCTCCATGTCTCTCCAGGAGCTAAATGTTTGTCTGGTGTGTGAGTTGAATTGACAGGGCTGTTGGTTGTCGACTCCAAGATTAACAATCATGGAATGAGAGAAGTTGCGTTTGGTTATGTTATGATGACGTTTGTTATGTGTGCACTGGGGGAGTCTGGAACTCTAAACAAAGTTCCATGTTCTTCTTCTTTTCCCACTCACTCGCTCAACATTTGTTGAGAAAAAGTGACGATAGTCTTTTAGAAGGAATTGAAAGTCATTTCAACAAAGTTTACGTCATGCTGAGTGGAAACACCTAATTGTTCGTTGTAGCAACTGGATAAAACTGACGCTGCTTTCCCTGTTCGAGAAATGTCTCTGAACTTTTAAAATCTCTTGAAAATATTATTATTTCCTTGAGATTCTTGTAGACTGTTGATGTTGATACAATATTTTTGCTTAGCAGTCGTTGTCGTGAGTTGCTTTTGTGAGGGGACTTATAAATTTTAACTCTCCGTTGGAAAGAGAGTTGAAAATTGAGGGTTACTCTCGGTTTGCGTTCGAGGAGTGAATGTTGGCGTGAACGTGCACGAGCAAAGGCTGAACTGACACTGAGCTCCCGGCAGGATTGTTCGTCTCATTTGAGTCTGTGGCTCTGTGGCTCGTTGCTGAGAAAAGTAGTTGTGTGTGTGTGTGTGCATGAGATGTGAGTCTAGTTCAGCTCTGATCTGTACTGTACTCACTGCACTGAAGTGAGGGACGGAAAAGGCAACTTTTTGGGATCTATCCTTCCTCTCTCTCTCTAATATAATAGTATAGGGGCTATGTTTATATTGTATAGAATTGTATGTAGGTACGTGTAGGTAGTTTTTGGTTTGCTATTCCTAACTCCTAACTAAGGCTTCATTCAGCTACTACTTGCCCTGACTTCCCTGCTGCATTAGCTTGTTCAGTTCTGCGTGTCTGCGATACTTCTCCTCCTTTTCCCATATACTTAGGCAGAGTAGCCTTATTCACTTCCCTGCCTTCCCTTTGCCCTGCTACGAGTTTTAGGTAGAGAGAGACGTAACTTATATATGTTAAAGCGCCTCTCATACACATTCACATAACTTCAGTCTCTCCTGTGCCTTTCCTTCATATCAACGAAAGCAAAGCAACGATTCGCTTGAGAGTCAAGCCACCCTAAAATCTCCGGGAGGTATCTGCCAACCAACAACCTTGTCCACCAAAACTACGTACTGAGCGAATGGCTTTACATCACATCACTTCTCTCTCTCTCTCTCTCTCTCTCTCTCTCTCTCTCTCTCTCTCTCTCTCTTACACACCAAGCAAAGCATGAGCTATCCCATGAGTTCCTTAGCCAACACATCTTCTTAGCCTCTCTTTAAATCTATTAGAAAACATATACTTGTTCTGTACCCAAATGTTGCCCCGTACAATAATACAACGCTTCGGCAACTTCTCTCCGTTTACTTACGTGAACCTGTGTGTGTCTGTATAGTCAGGAATTCTTCTTAGCCACTTTCCAGTTTTAACTCAAATCTTCAGCCACTTTTCTTAGTTATGTGCTATATAGTTTCTGTGCACTCTTGCCTTGCGTGTCTCTTCCTTATTATAATCACTAGCTTTACATCTACCTATGTTAGTATGCAACCAATTTTTAAGTACTTTAGTATTAAGGTACCTTCCTATTTCTACCTCCCTATATTTATCTTAGTCATGTAGCATGTGAACTTGAGACTAAATCAGTCTCATCTCTCAAATCCTCATCCTCATTTTCAAAGTTTTTCTGCAGGTAAACAGACAATATCCTTCCCTCACACTCGCACTCATTCCTTACTCCTTCACGAGATTTTTCTGGGAAAAAATAACCAAAACTAACGTTTGGTATCATCTTAACAAATGCGACATTTATCCAAAAGCCGATTGTACACAAATCTTCTCCTTTGTAATTGTATAGATGTCAAGCTAACAATGTACGTTCTTTATTACTTGTTGTTGTCTACCTATTGGTACTTTACATTTTTTGCACCATAGTCGGTTAGTATAAGCACAATAATTTACAGTGTATTGTACAAAGTGTGTAAAAAAGATTGTATCACACCACTGACCAACAATTCCTATCATAACATAACGGATCTAACAGGATGGAAAATAATGAAGGAAACTATTTCAGAAAATCATTTACTTAATAAAAGTATTTCTTGGGTTAGTTAATGACCATGGTAGTATATCATAAAGAGTAGCGATTATTTTACTGAAACTAATATAATCAGATGTTTGAAAAATGTTTGTATGTAGAGAGTATAAGTATGGGACATGAAGTAATATGTAGGATCTTTGTCGTGCATAAACATGGGATTGTAAGAAAAGAAGAGGAGGCAAAGTGCAATAACGACAAGACTCCCTCCGCTACTTACATCACCGCCAACACCATCCGTGTGTGCAGCAAACCTCAGCTTACAATTAACAATATCTAGAAAAGAGAATTCATTGAAATATTATAGCAAAGGGCTTCTTCACTCTTGAGAAAAGAAGTTGAAAAAGAGTGTAGAGACGGAGAACAGTTGAGTTGGAGGAAAAGGCAAAGTCCTCTCTTTTCTTTACTATTTATTTGGAAGAACAGTATTTTAGTGTGGAGAGAGAGAGAGAGAGAGAGAGAGAATTGTATGGTATGTAGTAAATTCTGTGATACGGGTTCTTTATTGTGTTGTGTATTGTGAATATTGTGATGTACTGTGCAGGCACAATTGGATAGTATAGTGTTTGACTGCTGCACCAGTCTATTCGACTACAAAAGCGGAGAGAGACTCCCCAATGGAACGGTGCACTATGGTTTTGTTGGCCCTAAACGAAAATCAGCCCTCATAAGTGCCCAGCTCTCCTATGCTCTCCTTTAATTCATAGTTCTAACATCCACATGTGACTATATGTAACTTATATATAACTATATAAGAGATTATATATATATAGAGAGAGAGAGAGGGCCGAATGCAATGACTGCAGACAAGAGTCCAATTCAAGATACGTCCACTCTCCACTCCTCAACTTTAACAAAATAAAATCAAAGCAAAGGAAACCACATGGACAAAATTGCAGTTCTCTCTCTTATATCTCTCCCTACAAATAAACTTTGTCTACCTATCTAGGATAGGAGCTCTATATAGAACAATGTCATAGTTAAACATAAGAGTACAGAATATATAGAACATGTGTAGGGATGAATAGAGAAGCCGTATTCACACTTTTGCTTCCTCGTTTTCACAATGAAAGCATTTGATTGATATTATTATTGGTCGTTTTCATATCTGCACTCTCTCATTATTATTATGGCTCACTATATATAAGTAGCTATCCTTTATATTTATATATTTTAGGAGATTCCACTTGAAGGAAAAGAGGAAAGGTGGGCCAAATCTCATAATACGCACACCGCAGTGCTGTAGGCTCTTCTAGCCTTGCCTTGTTACAACAATAATAATAATTCTACAAAGGCAGAAGCTGAACTCATGTAAATAATGTACGCACTTTGCTTATTATTATTAGATAGCTGGCAACATAGTTACATACTTGATCTAGCATTCTATAGATCAACCGGATTGAAGTAAACTCATGTCTATTTACATTCTCCTTCATGTAAGGTTATTGTACTGAGCTTCTTTTTCCTTTATGATTATTATTAGTAGATGCTGTTCCTACCGAGTGTATTGTTTGCATTTCCTGATTCTGTGAATGTGGACGCGGCATTTGGACAAATTGGATGCATCGAAAACTGGCCCAATTCTCTAGCAATATATTTATAAATGAATATTATTATGTTCTTCTAGTGGATGCATGTGCTAAGCCATTATGCAAACATCAATAATCCTATAAAGTGCCATATTTTATATATAACTACGCACATATTATATGATATGATTTGATTTTCTATATATATCCGCCAATCTATTGAGTAGTAGGCACTGCAGAGTTGGCTATTCATTAGCATGAAAAGCAAAGGAACATAAAGGAGAGTCGAATGCAATGCATCTATCTATCCTCACATATATTACACTTACAATCCCAGAATACAATACAAACTAGACATCTGGGCATTTGTGAAAACTCAATTTGGGCAGAAATCTACATTTTTTTCTATGTGTTCCTTGCTTTTGCTAAACTTACGTTAGCTCCCTGAGCTTTGCCTTCCCTTTCCTTTCGTTTATACTTTACAGCTTTCCTTCTTACGTTGATTTACTACTGCCAGTATGTATGAATACATAAATTTATATTTCTCGAGGCAGACAACCATAAAATTAGCATATTATTATTGTGCCTCTAAAATGTGCTACGCATTCCACTCACTGTGCTCTCCTAGCTACTGTCTTTCGCATTACACTCCTTTTACTGCATGCATACGTACATCTATGTGTGTATAGGCTACAGACGCTAAGCAGATCTTTCATCCTTCCTAATACATAATGCACAACCTTTAGACTATAATATTGGCTAAAGTCAAGTAGCTTTATATTTCCATCCCACGTCACTATACGCAGCTATATTCCTTTGTGAATTCTTACTTACAGAATATAGATAGAGAATTTGCAAGGATTACAACATACATGCTACATCCTAACATCATATTTGTCCACCTACTAAAGTAGGTAGTAGCTATAATAAAATCCTTTGTTTGTAGCTTTGCCCTTTTGCATGGCACACAAACTAAATATTCAAAATTTTGCACTGCTATCCAACAAACTTTAACACAAATGATTGACTCTATTTCAAAAATAATTATATTACTGTATTTTTTATCAACACGGAATTTAATGACTTGATAGTTGGTAAAATGACATGATGAAAATAAAACTCTCAAAAGCTTTACGCATGAATTCAGTTCCTTTCTCTAAATACAAATACAAAAATACAATTGCAATTTCTTATTTTATTTAGATTGCTTGGGAACAAACGTACGACTTGATTAATTTAATAAATGTTTCATTAATGTGAAAAAAAAGTTATGAATCCACGAACTTTTCATATGAACTACTCGTCAATGACATCGTCAACCACAAATGTGGCAGACACTTATGTATGTTGTACGTACATACAGTGTTCATGTGTTTTAGTCCTCATAAATTTTCACATCAATGCAATAATTGCAATAGTTTAAGCGGGTAGAGTGCATGCCTTGTTTGGAATGGCCTTTTTAAGAGACGGACAATAATGGCATTACTGTACGGAAAAGTTGACTAACATATACAGGTATTGTTTTCGACCTACTTAAATCATTAGTCAAAAAAGTACAATCTGTCAGTCAATATGTCACATCAATCAGCGCAGTCAGTTTGCATTCATCAAAGATTTCCTAGAAATGTCCGCTCTGAAAATAAATCTCGTTTGATGACTTCAGTTGAAAATAATTGCAATTCCTTTTCTATAAGACTGATTAGCATATGCCTAGACTCATTTAGCAGTGGGTGGTTTGATTAGTTTCTCAAAAAGTCATGCACCATAGCTAAGTGTGTAATGGTGAACTATAGAATTCGGGTTAATTTTTATGTCTAGTTGTGCGAAATGTGAGAAAAGTTGCCTGCTGTTTGAGTTTCATGGAATTTTCTATTAAAGAGTGAACGGAGGTTTTCGCAAATGTAGTTTTTAGTGTCGTAGGTCTGTCCAAAGGTAGGAAACTAAGAATTAGAGAGAGAGAGAGAGAGAGCGAGTAGCTGAATTTAGTTAGAAGTCATAAAATCTGACAAGTTCATCAGAGTTATCTGTAGAGGCTCGTTATTGTTGTGGGAAGGGAAATGAGGTTGAAGGAGGGAAGTACAATATTGAATTCTTTGCTTTTTATTAGAGACGAGCCTCCCTCCTCGTCCCATTTGATTTAGTGTGATGTTTTGTTTTTGTACTTGGTTTTGTGATGCTCAGATTTGCATGGAATTATTGCATTACTTATACAGTGCCTACATTAGTATTAGTACACAGCATGATGTAACATGGTGTATTACACTCTTCCCTGCTCATCTCTGTCCTCGTACTGTGTTCTCTGTTTGAAAATAATTATATTATTCATTAGATTATGTTTATTTATTAGGGCTATAGGCTGTCATGTCCCTATTACTGTAGAAAGAACGTCGTCGTCATAAGGTCATGGCATCACCAGCCAGCACTCTGTGCTATAAAATATCTTTTCACTACCATCATATGGCACATTACTAATTTGCATTCAATTCATTAACTATTCATGAAGAATTTTACGAGTGCGAGGAAAGGAAAGACTATCATATCATTTGACTAGGGATGAGTTGTTTGTTGTGGCTTCGTGTTTTCTGTGATATGGCAAATCTATCTTTCTGCTAATCAAACTACATGCCAGACAGAGCAAAGAGAAATGGATTCCTTCTTTTTCCTCCTGCCTGCCTTATGTAATCATATCTGCCTATTATATTCCTTCGTGGAAAAATGAGACGCAGCAAAGCATTTCTCGTTTTAAATAGATTTAATTTAAGCGATGAGCACATATCTCCGCCTGCATACATACATACATACACATCATAATAGCAGCTATACACTACGACGACCAAACACTCTGAATAGGCGGGCAAAAAACCTCATGTCCTTTTCTTCACAGACACAATAACACAAGTTGAGTGCAAAAACACAGACTAGAAATGACTGATTGCATCCAACAGAAAATAATCCTTTATTGTACTTATGCATATCTAAGTAGCAGTTTGCCTCTTCTTCTCTTTTTACTCCTCCCAGAACATAGAGCCATAAAATTATTGCTTCATTCCACAGCTCTCTCTCTGACATCCTATATGTAATTCTACATAATAATATTATTACTAAACTAGGCCTTATATAATATTATCTTCTATATAGAGCAATTATCGAAGCAAGAGACTATAGACTCAAGAATAGTCGCACTAGAAATGTCTTCCATTCCATCTCAGTCCTGTACTCCGTTGTTTTATCTTTGCGTACTACTACTGGATGTTTTATTGCCACAGATGTGTTGGCAATGAGAATGGCATTAGTACGTGGGAGTGTTTGTAACCTAATCTTACTTACTTTGCTATGTAAATTCAAATATCCATTTGCACTCTTATTTATGGCATCTTGTGAGACTTCATCTCCTGTTCTTAAAAGCATTTCTTTTATTCATGCCACTTATTACTTCGACCTGTTATCATGTAATTCGCATTTCATTTGTAACTAATTTCTGTATGTACTAATTGGACTAGGGCTAGAGGGCTATAATAGTGCTAAAGGCTTTTAAGACACACTGACTCTCATTTCAAAAAAGTCTTACAATGTTTCTGTAGCCACTTCATTTATTTTTTAATATGTGGAAAATTGTCAGCGTGGGTTTATGTATTTCCGTTAAAAAAGGTTATTTACACAATATTAAAGCGTTTTATCCTCTTATCTTTGTACTAAGTTCTGTAATTCACCCATCCCTTCACAAAATATGTGCTCGCAGGGTACCTAACTACGCGGGGTAGCACCATTCATCGTTACAAATTAAAATGAATTTTCAGATAAGGGTCCAAAGTCCAAACTGATTACTTTTCTACAAAGAAGTTACATAGGTACATGTGTATCCAGAATCCAGTGTTTGGTTATTTAATTCATAGCTAATGCTTAAAGATAGCTAAAGGAAAATATGTTTATAGAAATGAAGGAAGATTAGAGGGCCAGTGAAGAGTACTTGAGTTGAACTTGAAAAGTGTGCCGCAGCCCAAGGCTCATTTTATATATTGCCATTGCCATTGTAGTGTGCGTGATGTTATTGCACTGGGATTGAGTGTGACTCAAGTCAAAGGACTGTAGCTAACGAACACAAGCCGATAAGGCAATGAGTACTAATAAACGTTAAGATATTTTTAACCCCTCACACTCAATTCCGCTGCTTGAAGCAGTTTTTTCTGAAGGGATTTCTTGATGTGCTATCTGCAGAGATAGCTAAATGTTTTGTGGCCTGCATTGTTGTGCACTATTGTCGAGGGGCACTAAAGGAGAAGCTGTTGACTAGATCGTAAAGTCTGGAAAAGTGTTTCTTTATCGCTAAACACATTTTATGACTCATTCAATTTTTTTTTCCAAGAGTTCAAGTGCAATTCAACTAAAGGCTATTTCAGTTCGCTACACTTAATAATATGGCCAAGAGCCCTAAATATTTAACCTGTGTACAAGATTATGTACTTATCGGATCTAGTTTAACTTCAGCATGTACCCATCCTTGATAAGCTCATGAACTTGAAGGGACACTGGAAATCTATGATCATAAATCCAACAGCAATTCAATATCTATGTACAAAATGATAAAATATCTCTTGAAAACTAACCTTATAAGTAGATAGCTAGCTACCTAATAAAATCCCTTCTTTCAATTGATATTTAATCTGAGAAGCCGACTTTGGTGTTTATTAGTTCACTATTCCGTATGTTTTCCTAGTTTACTATCAGTTGAATGGATTGTAAAAGAGCAAAAAGCAGTTTACGCAGTAATGAATGAAATAATTTCATAGAAAATATTAATATGAGTTTCTATTTAGCGAGAGGAATGTAGTGATGTGTGAAATTTTTGTCGCAGCCGAACTCCCTCCAATAAAATAGGAACCTTTTGTGTCTCGTAGTTAAATAGGGAATATTTAGTACAAATTACCAATAGTTCACAGAGAGTCCTTAGTGGAGAATTAGTAGAGTGTTCCGACTTTATTGTAGGCAATTTGTTTACAGCAATGGGAAAATGAATAGATATTTTGTTCATGAGCTATTTCACACTTCAACACAAGTAGGCTTAAGGAGGAAACACGGTCAGAATTGATTTTAACTTAATGCTCGATTCCCATTTCAAATTCTGAAAACATTATTTCCTCAATGACTACCTCTATGTCATTAGCTACAAATACTCCGTGTGGATTGTTGTACTTCTACATAGGTGTGTAATCTAAAATTATATGAAAATTAACTTTTACAATTCAACTTGCGACAGACAAGTTTCTTAATAAACTGGGAAAATGTTTTTAAATACCCCTTCATTAATACCCACAATCCTATGTTGAAAATATTATCGTTCATAACCATTTACTTTTTGATGTTGTAAACTGCAGAGAGGTCAATTCAAAATAATTTCACTATTCCAAAAGTATTCAAGTATTTCTTGGACTACTAGCCACAAACTCTTTTTCGGAAATATATTTTTAATTCACAGTACTTAGCTAAGGCAGATATTGTGGCTGGCTGAAACAGAGAGAGACGTAAACGTTCTGTAAGAAAGTGAAATTATTAACTCGCACTCAGAATATAAATTATGAAAGTTTATTATGCAAATGTTAACTCAACTGTCGACAGCTAAAAGGTCAACGCAACGGATGGCTGTAGGAATAATCTGTATACACAAATAAATTGTATTTCTATATAATGTTCTGAATTTCTCGACTGGGTTTGATTTAGTAGAGCCGAATAGACAGCATATATTGATTTCATAATATTAGTGAATCAGCAATGCTAATAGAAGAAATAGTCAATCTACAGAATTACACCTATTTCTTAAATTGCACATAAAATGGTAAAAGTATTTCCCTTATTATTGCGTTTGAGCCACAAATCCTTGCATGCTACTGATACTATAACGAGTTTCTTTGCATGTGTAAGATATAGGAATTGGAAATGGCGAAGGGAATTGATAGTTTATACTTGTACTATTAACAACATGAAAATGTATGTATAGCAGTTTAGTCTGCCGAGGGTTTTGTAACGTATAAAGCTACTTGCTACATTCATTGTATCTTGTCGTAGCTAACTTATTAGCTTTTCTATGGCCATTCCGTGACCAAGTGCAGTTTGTCTGAGAAAATCTTTACATCAGATTAGTGAAGATCCATAAATATGAATTCTGCCAAGGATTTCCAGTGAGCTGCTCAAAAACTTTTCCCGGTCGGTAGCATTAGAGGCATAAATGTTTGTTTGCAAGTACCTGTGGTGCTACTTGCTCACAAATTTATACACGAGTACATTCTACATACTAACTACCTAAATTCTACATAATTTTCAGACTTTCGTGTCATATTTTCAATGCACATGCTGTCAAACTGTCAACTGGGCTGCAGAGTGTATGTAGTGCCCATTAAAACTGATTCAATCATTACCCAGCAGGTAAATGCACTTTACATCTAACATCACCCATTCAGATTAGCATTTGTAAACTGCAGTGCACATTTCCTTAATTCTTTTTATTTGCCCTTCAAATTCTAATTAGCTTAACTCATGCCATCAACTTTCACGTTCATTTTATTAATTGCTGTATTGCGATATTCAGACTAGAATTTGACTATCTGCTAACTGAGGAAACTTGCTTTCTACACCTTTAATTCGTTTCCGAAAAACCATTTTTTAACCTTTACATTTTACATCCATAATTTGTGTTCAATTTATCTACAAAAGTATTTGTAAATAATTTTACTCGTGTTGATAATAATGTTTACCGGTACCGAAAGCACATAATTCCTATTATGCACGTGTACACGCACACATTAATTTACTTTGTTGAACACATTTATATCCTGATGAATAAGTTACTTAAAGTTTGTGATGCCGAGATACAAAAATTGTCAATTGGTTAAAATGTACAAAAAATGGGCAAACAGTCCAATTAATTAAGACTGTAGGATGAAACAAAAATTTGTTAATGTACGAGTTCCTGTTGATCTAAAGCAAAGCAAAGTTGATATTATTATTTCATTTCGCGTAATTTTGTCGTGTAGAGTAGTCAAGGCAGATCCTATATTATAATGAAATAATAATCCAATCCTGTAATATTTGTTCCGCTATTGAGTACTAAGCGTTTTATCTCATCCATTCTAGATACTGATACTTCCTAGGCGCGGTTACTTTGATATAGATAGGCAGAGTATTGTAGTGTGCACAGAGATGAAAAGGAAAGCGGAACTGGGCTGTAAGTTCGGCGGGACATTTATTACGCATCATGCTCTGCCTAGGCCGTGTAGAAATAACAGTAGTGTAAT
>JAAAYG020014559.1:0-21486 GCA_009936455.2 Tomocerus minor
TGGCATTTTGTTTCCCACTTTTCCCACTGGGAAATTGGGAAGCTTCCCACTTTTCAATTTCCCAGTCGAAATCATGAGGACAAGGAAACGCTGAAGGGAAGTATCATATATTTAAAGTACAACCAGGTAGTACTTTAGAAAGGGTGTGTCTGACAGTCTGACATCTCATTCATTTTTCGATTCCAATCCACTTTATGAAATTGTCGAAAAAGTAAATCGTTTACCTGTTTATATCCTGGATGCACAAAATCCTAATTAGTATTCAGTGGTTAGACTATTCACTCGTCGAATCTTCGTAATCGTTTCCATATCAGATGAGAATCTTGTACATTCCAAAATCTTCCAATTACAAAGACTATTTTTCTGTAGACAGTATTTCAATTACGTGGGGCTACATTATCATTTCACTTTTATTTGCTGGGCTTACTGATAATTTTTAATATCGTTTAGCTATTGAAAATATTTTGTTCAGGAAGTTCTTAAAATTAATGTACAATATTTTCGTTGAATTTTGTGTGCCGTAGACAAACTGTCGTCACAGACGCTTAAACGAAAAGTAGAGACAATCATGAGCGACATTAGGCAGAATTTTGACCAGTGGCGCACTCACAAAAAAATAAGGGGTACTCACCTCACGATCTCCGAAATCGAAAGATTTCTCAAAAAAACTTTTGTCGGATGCATCTTGTTCGATGAATGGTCGAAGGCGGTGGCCCTGAAACCTACTTCTTTTCAACAGACCAAAGTGGAGACGTTAATGAAAGAGGAAATTCGGAAATTAAATCGTTCGCGAGAAGTCCTGAAACAATGGATTAGCTGGGACTTCCTAAAAAATAAGGATGCCATTGATGCGATTACTGCTATCAAAAAGCACATCGAGAGTGTACGCAGTCTTCTTATTATAATTGTAGATATAAATTGGCTCTATTGAGGCTCATTAGTAATAAACGGGGAACAGAAAAATTTAATATACCTTTCCCATGAGGGAAAATTTTTTTCTGAAAATTTTATTATCAATCCATTGAATATTTATAAAAAGAAATTGTGGTAGACATACTTCAATTAAATTTAGTTCTGGCATGACACTATAAGTAATGAAATACTGCGTTCAGTTTTTATATACATTCACAAAGCTACAATAATAATAATTCAACTAATGATGCTTTTTTGTTCCCTTTGAAACTGTTCTAAAATGACATCATTTACTAAATAAAACATTAATAATTTTTATTTATTCGCAGCTCATGGGTAGTTGGAGATTGTACGAAAAATATTCGAAGCGTAAAACTTATTCAAAGGAGGGATTGAACTGCCCACAATGGGTAGATCCTTTTCAGAAGAAATGTAATGACTTACATAACTGGTTTGTGTCGTCCATTGACAATCTTGGACTGCAGATAGACATGTTTGAATCTGAGACGGAGACATTGTCTACGATCAAAAAAAATAAATTAACTAAGGATAATCGAGAAAGAATGGAAAATTTGAAATATTTTATCTCCAAACACAAGTATCATATTCGTCAACTGGAAATATTTTTGAGAACTCTGGATAATCTTTCCTTCGAAATTGAAGACGAGGTATGAGAATTTCTGCTGTATTTTAAAAAATTAGACATATTTATGTAGTTTAAATAGTACCACATTTCCTATTTACTGCTGTTTTTTTTGCTTCCTATTCCTATCCGTTTCAATGATTTTGTTCAAATATTTTCATTGACATTATTAAGCAATGTTTTTCTATGTTTCTGTGTTATTAATTACTTTTATGATACTACTTGAAGAAAATTACTGGAATAAGTTAATGCAATAAAAATTATTTTAGTATACTAAAATGCTTGATTTTGAAGATGTATCGGAGGTATGTTGGAGTTAAAGATTGATTACATTGTAAAGTCTTCAAAAGATTATAAGATTAAACATTCAAAAGATTATACAAATAGTCCATGAGACTGGTTTGTGACATTGATAATTATTATTTATAGAAAATTTAATTGAGAACTAATAATTGTGCGAACCTTGTAAATAAATGAGTTGGCTCAATTGCATTTTGATTTGGAAAAATAATTATACTTTCCTTTGAAATGAATTAAGAAAGAGCTATTTGACTTTTCTTCCTATTTTTTTATTGTGATTATGGACATTTTTTATACTACCTTAAATTTTAAAAGTGTCACGAATAATGATACTACTAAATCTTCAAGGAAATTTAATTATGTTATAAATCTCACAAAAATTTTCCTTTAACTGATTGTAGTTATGTAGTTTCTTTTTAACTGCCTAGAGGAAATACTTTCCTAGTTGAAACTTATTGGTATGATATGACCTTGGCATATTTGATTGTCAATGTAAAAATGCATAAACTTTATTTAATTATTAAATGTATGTTATATATTCCAGAGTGGAATTGTTTATAAAGAGCAAGATATTCATGAATTCATTCGCAAGGTGGGCGAAATAAAGGAGGACATTGAATACTACATTCAATCAAACATGGACAGCGATTTTCAAGAGAATTTCTACATATATGAGAATTTAGCTCATCTTTGCGAAGTAATTTACTCATTTTATTCGTATTTATTACAATATCAATTATAAAATTAATAATTATATTTACAGGAAGATCATAACGGTCTACCAGAGTTTCGATCAGCCGAAAGCAAAGCTGCTAAATCTTCTTTGAGTGTGGGTGATTTGGAAACAGAGTTTCCTTCATCAAAACCGCAAGACACTGACGAAGAAGAAGATAATTACTTGAGTAGTGTCTCAAACAATGCCGAAAAAGAAGATAATTACTTGAGTAGTGTCTCAAAAAATGCCGAAAAAGAAGATAATTACTCGAGAAGTGTCTCAAAAAATGCCGAAAAAGAAGATAATTACTTGAGTAGTGTCTCAAAAAATGCCGAAAAAGAAGATAATTACTTGAGTAGCGTCTCAAACAATGCCGAAAAAGAAGATAATTACTTGAGTAGCGTCTCAAACAATGCCGAAGATGCACAAGAAATCTCAAACCTTGTCTCTACATTTTCCAAATCAAAATTGGTTTCCGAAGATCCTGACTTGGATGAGTGTGCTTCAAGCAGAATAGTTGCGAATGGGCCAGCTATAAATTATTCCAAGAATGAGGAATTTACAGGTTAAAAATACAAAATAACAATTTAAAATTATTTGTTAGGATAAATGAAGATTCCTAATTTTAGATGAAGAAGTCACAACTTCTTCCCTATCAAGAGAAGAAGCTAACTACAAAAAGCTTATCGAGCTTGCTTTCTCTGGCTCACATTCAGCGTTTACAAGGTAATATTTCCAAAGTATAGAGTGACCGATCACGTTCGACATTTCGTCTTTTTAAAAACAAATCGTGACGGTTTCCATGAACGGTTGGAAATTGTCAATTTTAATGTATTGAAATGTTTGTATCCCGACAACTGGATAGGTGTAGTATTAACGCGAAAACAGAACCGACGTACGATAAAACTATATGGGACTATATAAAGCCAAGATTGCGTATAATATCAGTAGTCACCTTTATTTTGTCCCTTTGGCATATTAGGTACTTTAGAAAGTCATTGTGAGTACTTTCGAAGTTTTCGACAATTTCAAGGGATCAAGTTTTTTCCTTTGAAAACAGGGTTTTGTCTGTACCTTTTAGAGTGATGTGAATTTCTATCAAGGTTACTAAGATTTAAAAAGATTCAAACTACAGATAAGTTGAAAATTAATTAAGTTACAAACACAATGCAGAAATGAATACTGATCATTCAGTATCATTTAAAATTTAGAATGCATTTTTTAGCTGTAAAATATTTCTTTTCAAGTTTTCAGAGTTATAAACAGTGTAAACAGACAAAGACTACCTTTTTCATGTTTAAATTTTATTTATCGAAACAAATGTAAGTATCATACATAAGAAAGACGGCATTTCTAAATATCGACAAGTCGAAACTGGAAGATGTCTGTCCTTTAATTTTTTAATTGTTTATTGGAACCAATGTATTTAGCAGTCTCAAATAAGTCCCTATTAACGACAGTAACCGATAAAAAATCTGAAAGGATAACTGCGACTCTATGTGACACAACAAAATCACCCACTTAACTTTCTAAACATATAACTGGAATGTGTGTCTGTCATATCAAGTGAATTTTTCTTAAATTTAAAATTTTTGATAGGTTTGAGAACAAAAGATCTAAAAATGGAACTGAATCGTCGTTTGCAGCAAAGAAGAACGAAGTCCCAGTGCAGGAATCCGATGTCAACAATGTCCTTTCTGATAATTTGGATTTCCTGGTTGAGACTGCTACATTAAGTTCGGCTTCTGGAGACACAAGTTCTTCACGTTTTTCTCCTTTTACTTTTGAGGGCCAACAGACGCCCCTTGAAGATTTCTCAGGATCTGTAGCATCATTTGACTCTTTTGGAAATGATATTTGGAAACCTGCAGTACTATGATAACATTTATAATCTCATTTAAAAAGTTTAAATGTGGTATCTTAAAAAAGCAATTTATATGATATGATTTTATTTGTGTATTTTCCAATTGTGCAGAATAACACATCGAGTCGTAGCTTCGCTGATACTGTCAAGCGATCGGACAAAGAATTTCTAGGTTTATTGAAAAAAGCAACCAAGGAAAATTGGAACGATGGTACAAATGAATTTATGTCAAACAGAAAATAATTTATTTCCGAAAAAGTATTGCGTTACATGAACTATAAGTTACCACTGAAAAAAGTTTTCCTTAATCATTTGCTTTTGTCATTTGTAAAACTTTCTAGCCAATAGTGTGGGGACATATGACGGCTTTTGCTCTCCGTTTCTTGGCGTTGCGCCTCTCGGTGGTGTTCCCTTGTCACCTGAACAAGTAGAACAAAGTGAGAGGTTGGAAGCTGCACTCCTTCATATGCCACGTAGGGAGGATTCTGTACCTCGAAAAGCATTGCTGCCGCAGTTTCCTTGTGAAACTCCGTCTTACTATCCGCAAGTAAAGAAATCAATGAAACTCTAATTTAAGTACAACGACTATGCCACACATGAGTCATTTAAGTTGGTTTTAACGTATTTTACGATTTCTTAAGGTAAAACTACATTCCTAAACTACTTTAATTACTATTAAAAGAAGGTTACTTTTTTCCTTCCAAAGCATTTGGTAAAATTAAAATAAAAAAAACCAATTATATGGACTGTCAATAATTATGTTTATTACATTAGATAATATTTTTATTATTATGTTTGATTATATTAGATTATTATCATTTATTATTGTATTTATTATATTAAGAGTCAAACACAACAAAATGTATAGTAATAATGAATTTTAAATATCTGCATGTCATCAAGATCACACTAAAATGCATCGATTTCTGCTGTGGAAATCTAACTTATTAACTAATATGGAATTTTTAAAGGATTTTGATTATTTAAAATATATTTGGATTATTTCAGACACCGGTAGCAGCCGGAAACATGAACAAATTTTATTCAAAACTTGATGTAGAAACGCTCTTCTTCATCTTCTACTTCAGCGAGGCATCAAGAGCTCAGATGTATGCTTCCAAGCAACTTAAGGCTAAAGGATGGCGTCTCCATAAGAAACTTGGCGTATGGATTCAACGTCTAGAACCACCGATGGTTATGACTTATACATATGAACAGGTAATATTAATTTGCAAGTACACATTTAACATTGTCGTTGACATATTGACGTACTGTACTATTTCTGCTTAATGTATAGAAAGTCTTCTGTATCTCAGTTGTTTAATTTTTTTTCACAGGGAAACATCATGTACTTCCAGGTGGACACCTGGAGTGCGGTGAAAAGAGAGGCGTTTGTTTTTGAATACATGTACATGGATCCATATCCTGCTTTCCATTGAACTATTTACTGAAAACTGACACGAAATGCTATGTGCAAAAAAGATTGGGCTGCACTGGCAAAGATTGTTATTTCTATGCTTATTTTAATTAGCCTAAGAAATTTTTAACTGTTATTAACGTTTTTTCTGCTTGCTATTGTATTTGGTGAAAGGGTAGTACTTAGATATTGGTATTATGGTGGTAGGTAATTTATATCTTATAATATCTATGTTTCTGTCTCTTAGTGGTACAGATCCCGAGTAACCATAGACCGAAAAGGTACGTACGCAATTGAGGTCCCATAGAACAGAGCCTCTGAACAAAAGACGTACCAGTTTTTGTAAGTTTCCTCCAGTACGTTTGCCACAGAAAAATCGGTACCACGAACATTCCTAATCGGGATCAAGTTACCACTGCTACACCCATGACGAACGTTTTAGGTACGTTTCTAATGCACGACGACAAAAAACAGGTGGGAGTCGAACTCCTCACTTCCCATACTATAGCGGACATCTCTACTCACTCTACCACAGCACGCTGTTAGAGTAGTCAAAGTAGTAAACTCTACTTGTTCTGTTCTGTGAAGTCTCTGCGCACTCGACCTCTCTGTGTGCGCAGAGAGGTCGGATCGTAGGAGTACGTCATAAGGTAATCTACAGCTAATGAGATTCAAATTTTGACGATTACGGAATTTTAATGTCCACAAAAAGGGCGCATCGGGCTATCTGTTAGCGCACTTTGTAAGTACATTCTGATATGGTACTCACTCGACCTTTAATGTTCCTATGCGCACTCCCAAAGTGCGTTCTTTATTCGGAGATGGTTACTAGGGGTTTTCCTCTTTTACTAAAAGTTTAATTAACGAAATAGTGTAGGTACTTGTAGTCACTGCGACTGTATTCATGGGCTTCTTATGCTTAGGACAGTGATTTTTTGATGATCTTGACAAAAATAAAGAACTAGAAAGATATTTTTAACATCCAATGCAAGACATTTATGCATCTATTTACGTCATATCTTAAGATAAAAAACTTACGAGATAAGAATGTGTGCGATGGACAACTTTTTTTTCCTGAATCTTTATCATAAATTTTTGGAAATGTATTGGAAACATGTAACTATGATTGTTTCCGTGTTGATTATTCTACTTTTTATCTTTCAGCTTGACTTTCTAAATAAAACTTGGATATTTATAAATAAATACTTTACTGTACGCAAATATTTCAATGAAATGTTATGGTATAGGATATACTTTATGATAATAATTTTACGTAATAGTTACCAGGTTGTTTGTTACCTGAGGTTATATTGTAGGGAACGAAACGTAAATTACTAACTACAGACATGTACTGTCTTTAATTGTTTGATGAAGTTACTTAGAAATCTATATTTATATAATTGGCGTGTTATCAAATAGGTACCAAGAATGATTATGTAGGTACTTATTTTGTCAATGTGGCTGAATGGAAGAACTATACTTATAAGTTAATTTGGCAAATTGAGTAGATGTAATCAAATAATTTCCAAATCATAGCCATTTGCGTGTATGGATGTGAAGGGACTATGAAAAAATATATAAATTAAACATTATATTGGATAGTGTATCTTATAAGAGTTATAAGTTAAATCTCTCGCTCTCTCTCTCTCTCTCTCTCTCCCTCTCTCTATCTTGTTTGTTTGGCAATATGTCAGTAACAATAAATAGATTTAACTTATCTTCTTTCTTAAACTTCTACCATGTATTAAATTGGGACATTGAAATAAAATCATACTTGTTAAACTAAAAAACGTATTCAAAACATTTTCTTGCTTACAAACTGTGTGCCATTGATCTGGTATTTAAACGCAACGGATTAAGATTTCCTTTAAAAGTTTGTTAGCGTCTGATCATCTCATTTGGACATGTAGCATTTAGAATTGCACAATAATCCTGACTCATAGCTAATTTTTTTGCGTAGCAGCGTTTGTCGGAAATTCTCATAAGCATTTAACATAAACACTTTGCTCGTACCTAATCGTAGTATAGTAATTTCCATGTTTATATTATTTCTACCTAAAATGGACTTTACATTACGTGGCTAGTACACTCGTACTTATTTATTTTGAAGTTTTTTCCTCAAACGTAATGTCAGCAGATTGCTGAAAACAGCAGATTAAACAAACTAACCAAATGTACATGGATTGGCGCATAGTATTAGTAAATGCCCTTTATGCACAAAATGATTAGGTACCTATCTACTCAGTGTAGTAGTAAATACCATCGACAGAAACATTGTGATAATGAATCATATGCACATATATGTGTGAATAAACTGCTGAACTAGGTACTCCAACTAAAAATATTCATGCATGATGAAAAATAGCTGATGCACTAATAAGTGTAATTCCGGAGCTAGCTATTTTGTGGCAGAGCATTTTTTATCGCTGCTTGCTAGGGAAGATCAAAAGTGATTTTCCCTTTTATAACATGCTTGGAGAAACGCTATTAACAACCTTGGGAAACAAACAACTTTGATCTGACCCTTACCCTACCAAAGTATTGTATCCGCTCACATTACTCACCACTCATTTCTTTTAACTATCATTTGTGCTACGACGTCCAAACAGACTGATTCAGCTTTAACTGATAGAATACAATAGTAAAGCAGTTTATTTATGGCATTTGCACTTCAACATTAGTCATTTGAGAATGAGGCGACTGTTACTCACCCGACTTTGTCTATTTTTATCTGCTATTTATATCACACAGTGTCAACCCGATGAAGTTGTTAAATCATCGGAAAATTTTATAGATTTGTTATCCGATATTGAGAATCAAAGTCTTAAAACCTTAACTCGAGAACAACAAAGTAATCCGGATGTTCATCTGCCAATTGTAAGTTGAAACCTCTCTCACAGCTCTGCCGATTTTTCTGTTTAGTCATACAGACGATTTTTTCTTAGACTTGTTTATCGTCTACCAACAATTAAATTTGATACAAAGACTTGGCTAAATAAACCCAATGAACACTTCGTTCTGAAAAATTATTTCTAACTTTCAGCCAGACTTAATAAAGCGATATGGATTCCCTGTAGAAAGCCACACTGTAATAACAGGAGATGATTATGTGCTCACCGTCTACCGAATACCTCATGGGAGATTTAATGGAAATTCTTCGGCTGAAAGACCTCCTGTTTTCCTTCAGCACGGTTTAATGAGCCAAGCGGGAGATTGGTTAATGAACACCGTTGAAAAAGCTTTGGGTAATCACAACGCAGTTCAATTAAAAAAATAAAATCTTTAATTATTAATGAGTACCTACTAGCGAAAATCATTTAAAAAATAGCATACAAGTTAGCGGATGAAGGATACGATGTATGGCTTGGGAATGCTCGAGGAACAATAGCTTCTCAAAAACATGTACGACTGTCAACGAAATCATCAGCTTACTGGGATTATAGGTAGAAATCAAATATTTTAAATCTAGTAAAGTCTATTTACACTTTTTTGGATGTTGAGTAGGTACCTATAATTATTTTCGGTACCTATTTCAATAATTATTCTATAAAATAATCGTGCTTGGCATACTTAGTTCGTAGTGACTGTATGTAGACTGCACGAATGCTTTTCATGCTAAGGAACAGGCAAGAAATACCTAATATGTAATTAATTTTGTGTCTATGGGAACTCGCTGTTCACGACTAGTTTAAAATTAAATATGTGGAATAAATCTCTGGTTGCAGTTTCCATGAAATGGGAAAGTATGACATTCCTGCTGTAATTGACCACATATTAAAAACAACTGGTCAACCTAATATGTTTTACATCGGACATTCTATGGGAACTACAATGTATTATATAACAATGTCCATCAGACCGGAATATAACAAGAAAATTCGTTTAATGGTTTCCCTTGGACCCAGTGCATTTCTCAGTCACATAAAGAACGGAGTTAAATTTATAGCGCCTATGGCTGCTTTTGATAAGGTGGGGAAATTAAAACAAAAACATTTTATTTAACTATTAGTAACTGTAAATTTCATTCTTAATCGATGACAGTGTCCAGCTTCTCCTTTTTAGTTTTGCTTTCTGAATATTTTTAGAGGAATGCATAAATACGTTTGTTCTACTTTTTTAAGCAGGTTACTTGTGATGTTTTGTGAAGTATGGATGAAGTTTAAAATTATTTTATTTTATTTTTGAGGCTAAAAATTTTGATTCATCTTCATTTCGATTTTTCTAATCTGAAATATTGTTGTCACAGGCATTTTTGGATATTCTTGGGAACGGAAAGTTAGTACCAAAGATTTTATTGAAATATTTGCATAAGTACGCTCCAGATCTTTGCGACCCAGGCACAAAGCTTTCATTTCTTTGCGAAAATATAATTTTTGCAGTGGGTGGAATTGATGCTCCACAGACAAATCTTGTAAGTAAAGTTTACAGAGAAAAATTATTAAAAAGGCCTTAAATTAAACCATCAAGTTATTAATGATTTCATTATTTATTGTTCATACAAAATTGAATTATTTATTTTCAGACGCAAATCCCAGTAATTCTTGGACACACGCCATCTGAAACTTCCACTAAAACTGTGGTTCATTACGCTCAATTGATAACGTCTGCTAAATTTCAGCAGTACGACTATGGATTCATTAAGAATTTGCGAATCTACAACAGATTAACACCACCGCAATATAATTTTGATGCTATTACATCACCTGTTGCTCTGATTTGGGCCAGAAATGACATCTTATGTGTCCCTGAGGTTTGTTCTATTCTTTATAATATAAAACGCGAGAAATGTTTTTGAAAGCATGCAAGAATACAAAGGAGGTTATTATTTCTTATTATTGTAATCCCACCGTACATAATGAAAACTTATTTATTACAGGATGTCCAAATACTGGCTTCACACATACCAAATCTCGCAATAAATTACGAAGTGAAGTACAAACAGTTCACACACATTGATTTTTTGTTTGCCATTGATGCTGATAAGTTAGTAAACAAGCCTGTTATTGATTTGATGAAAAAGTATTGAAATGAAGGAAGAATCCGATACAATTTAGTAAGTAGTTTATTAAGAACTACTTAGCTTAATTAGTTTAATATAGCGTTACTAATTTCTGCATGTTTCTCATACTGATTTCGTTTCTCAGATTTCAATTTCCTTTGAAAATAATATTATCGACAGAGTTTTGTGATACTATCATGTTTGTACAGTATATTGGGGGAAATAAATTCTAAAATTACTGTTCACAAGCTCATTTTCATCATCATTTTTTATTTTCATATTTGTATACAGATAATTTCTCAAACGAACTAATTAAAATCATCCAACTATGCGACATAGTTGCACAATATAAATATACAGCACTCTTTAAAGCTTCAGTTTTATTTCCATTGAGTAATTGTAAGATTTTTGCAAATTAAATTTTAGCCATATTATTTAGTGTTCATAACAAATGTGTTACAATTGAGGAAGAATATTATTTTTAAATGTAAGATTTGATAACGAAAGTTGCTTTGTCAGCATTTGTACAGATAACAATAAATAATGCTTGAAAATGATAGAAAACTAATTAAAACAAAGATAAAGACTGACAATGCGTATTAGTCCAAAAATAAAATTGTTGTAAATACAAATATACTTTTGAGCGACTTTTAGCAAACTCTTTTACAAGCTCCCTTGCCTATTTTAGTCAAGTTGAGCAAGCGTTATAATCTGAAGATTTTAATTAAGTATTTATTCACTAAAATTATATCTCGTTTGAATGTTAATTTTTTATTCTCCTACAGAACTCATTGTTTAATGCCTTCCCCTTGGCTGTTAAATTTTTGTAAAATTGGGATTTTGGAATGTGGTATTTGTTACATGAAAAGCCATAAACTAACTTTTACAGTGTATGGGTAATATGACACAATTAATCAGTACTCTATTTTATGTAACTGCAAAAGAAAAGCATCGAAAATTCATGATTTAAGTCTTCAGTCATTGGTACAGTATAAATAGCAGAATTCCACGATTCCCACGTCAACAACATTTGGAGTTTGCGATGAGACTATTAGACATGATGACAGGAATATAGGAATACGTACTGCATATACTACAGCAAAATCTTACAATTATCCGTCCGAAGCCTTTATTGTGCACCCATATTCTCTATTCGGTATATGCATAAAATTCCAACTTGTTTCGCCACCTAGCCTAGTTGTTACTTGTAATTGTCACATTAACTATCAATATAGTTTTCTCTGGGAGAATCGATTCCAAGGGCAGCCGCCGCCGAGAGTTTTCTACCACTCAGATAAACTTCACTTTTTCATGTCTTGGCCATTGTCGTTAAACTGTGTACGGCCAACGTACCAAAATAAGTCGCAGCTTTTCTCCAGTAAGCGAAATAAATAAAATAATTCGATATAAAATCTACAATTGCAAGTCATTAAGAATTAATTTACTTCGCCCATTTTATGCAGCATCATTGCGTGGTAAATAATGCAGGTGGAATTTTTTGAAAGTGATTATTATGTCAAATTTTAAGATTACGTTGAAGCCTTGGACGGGTAGTAAAACGTCAGTGGTGTTTCCATTCTGGATTTAGCTCATACACTATACAACCAAAATAGCACCGATGATTGTACAAAAGAAACTGGAAAGATAAGTGCTGATTTTTCGGTGTTAGGAGGTAGGTATTGAAAACTGTGTCAGACGAAATGGTAACTCCAGATTCGACAACGAAACTAAATGCAAATAAATCGTTGTAAAAATTAAGCTTAAAACTTTGTGGCGAAGGCGTCAAAAGTTTTTGCCGTCGGATTTAATTATCTAAAGTAAGGAATTTAAGCCATTGGCTTAGGCTTTAAGACTAAAATGTTTTCGGCAGTTGTCATTAAAAATGACTTTTACACTGCTTTTAGGGCAATTTTACTCGAGTTTACTGTTGGGCACGCACAGAAAAGGCAGACGTTCACTACTCAAAGACAAATATATTTTAGACAAAAAATTTATGATATCACCAAACTGCTATTGTGAAATTATCTTAATACGTTCACAAAAGCATGCAACATAACATGAATATTAATTGATTCGTGATCAACAAATAAATTAGACACTTCGTTGTTTAAGCTATAAGAAATCCTTCAATTTAGAAAATTTTAAATTAAGGCATCTTTTAATTAATTATGAAATTTTATTATGGAACCATTCAACAGTTTCCAATTGAATTGTTTTGAAAAAAAAATTAAATTATTTTAAGAAAAAATGATTTTAATGCAGGTTAATCCTATATCTTTATAAACACACATAAATATTCATTTTCAACAATAATATTTGAATTACGTTAATTTGTACTGATTAGTATTTGTTCATTAGGTCGTTACAAATAAATGCTCTCCATACATAGTGCTAGTAGTGTCACTCACAGTTCGAACGACACAACTACTGGCCAATATTTGCCAATTGGCATATGGAAACTTTTCACTGCGGTTGGCCTTAGTGGCTTCTTAAAAGGTTACTAAAGAAGATTTAAAGGAAATCAGTCCAGCAGAGTACCAACATGATAAGATATTTTTGTTCATGTCACGTATTGTTACGTTATTATTTGCTCAAGCATTCAGATTCAGACGCTCAGATGCACTTTTAGTGTCGTGCGTGTTGCATGTACTTCTGGAGATCCAAAGAGCAGAATCATTTATTTTGAGTCTTCAGGTTGCAATTGAAAGTAAAATTATTAAATTAGAAAGCATAATGGCGACATCGCTGACAGAAGCGCTGGAGATTAAAAAGCAAGAGTTTCTTGAATATACGAAGCGAAAAGAAGAAGAAATAATTCAGGAATGCGAGAAGCAGGGCATCTGTAAGTGCTTTACAATTTGTAGTTTTACAAAATCTTAAATGCTGAAATTGACATAATTGCGTCATTTAAGGCTGTAACACTTACTGATTCGACATGTAGCTACATGTTCGCATATTTTTATTTGCATCTGTGTCTATAATGCACTAATATAACAGTTTAAAATTAAGATAAGGAGACAACCATGGATTTTCTATGATGTTGAGAGTTTTTACCTAAGTTAGCACGAATTCCCTTTTTTAATAGCATAAGATAATCACTAATAGTCAGGATTAACCCTAATTTAATCTCAGAGCTGTGCTCCATGAATTCCTTAAAATAAGGATTCCTGAATTTAATATAATTAATAATAAGGATAGAAGGAATTAACTAATTGGATATAAGGAGGTCCCGAAATTCACAGCACAACGATAAGTCGCTGGGGATTTTAAAGCCCATATACTTATGTAAAAACGTACGATTTACTAATACAATACAAGCGGATTCGATAGTGATTCCCTAATTTACAGGAAGATATTACCAAAAACGGATATAATCCATTCGGAAGATTTTCTACTGTTAACCCTGTTCGAAATGGTAAAGGGTTATTTGACGCAAGAATTATAATATTACAAAGAATTAAAGTAAATGAATCTTTACTGACAATTTTACAATAAACGCATTAATTCTTACTGAATCATACATATATCAATTTTGAAATATTCAGTTACGCAAGAAATCAATAAAAAATCGAAAAGAAGTAATAATTGAAAATAGGAACCGTTGTTTTTAAACCGTTAATATTCAACTTATATTTTCATAATGATATTTTTTCATAGTTAGTTTTAAATAGACTTAGAAGTTCTAAATTAGAAAAAGAGATTTGTGCTAATATATTAAAAAAACTAATTATTAGTAATTATGGCAAAATTTGACATGAACATTTTACGTACCTATATTGCCATATCGCATTTAGTTGAGTTTCTTCACTTTATCGTAAATTTCTTGTACAGTAACGAATTGCGGACTTAACATTCCTTTAGACGGTGTATTGCTGGGGTAGTATATTTTGTTTGCTTTTCTATTTCCTACCCTGTCGCCACTTAGGTATAGACTCTGATGGGCAGCCTTGCCTGTTATATTTTCCAATAAGTACCTTTTTTCCTAGCACATTGCAAACATAGCTTCATATAATATGTAGGTAAGTAACAATCATAGTATGTGCAAAAGTCCCTATGTGTTTTTTTAAAATCCAATTAAGTTCCAATTAAATCCAATTTTTGATGAATAGAACTTAATTAGAATCTTTAACAAATACATAAAATTTGGACCTTTAACACACTGTGACTGTTACTTACCTACATAATATATGAAGCTATGTTTGTAAAATATTAAGAACTATTTAGATACTTGGAAAACATATAATGCAAGGCTGCCCATCAGCGACTATAGTGAAGTGGCAGCACGGTAGGAAATAGAAAGGAATCATACTACCCAAGCAATATTCCGCGTCTGAAGGAATGTAAAGTCCGGTTTCCCGTATCCAACATACCACACCATATCATCGAATTACCAAGATTTTTAATTTTGGTAACTTATTACTAATGTGGGCCCTGGCGCTTGTGTTATTAGTCTCAGTTACATGTACTATGTACTTCATTTAAAAAGTTTGAATTAATTTTCCCCATCAATCCCTAATGTAATTCCTTCTTTCAAAATGTTTGAATTAATTTTCCCCGTCAATCCCTACTGTAATTCCTTTTTTCAAATAGTTGGAATTATTTTTCTCCATCAATCCCTAATGTAATTCCTTCTTTCAAAAATTTGAATTAATTTTCCCCATCAATCCCTAATGTAATTACTTCTTTCAAAAAGTTCGAATTAACTTTCCCCGCCAATCCCTAATACAATTCCTTCTTTCAAAACGTTTGAATTAATTTTCCCCATCAATCCCTAATGAAATTCCTTCTTTCGAAGACTTAATTTGCATATTTAACCGCAGTTTATTAAATCGTTTTCAGGTCTTGAATCAAAAGATTTGAATAAGTTTATCCCAGAAGGATTTTCAGAACAATGCATACACATCCCACTCTTGGATATTGAAACCGAAATTGAAAAATTGAAACTTCCAATTTATCACCAGCTTCTAGGTAGGTAACAGAATTTCATTGTTGAAAAAGAATGAGAACAGGCATACATGATTTTCACTATATGATGGACGTAGTAAACTTTAGTCATTTCACACCTAAATAGCCCACAAATTTTTAAGACTAATTAACTACAAAGTTGAAGTTTCTGTAGACTTATCTATTTTATTTATTTTTATGTAAACTGCACTGATGCGTATTAAATTTCTGGAATAGTTTAATTTCAATAGATGCAGTTCAACGGGTGACAGATGCGGTCCTAGGCATAAGCGATGCCCTGTGCACAATAGAACATAGGACCCCCTTCTGCCAAATAGTTATTTTTTATAAATATATTAAATTGAAACGGGTTTCGGTTACGCTTATATTGGTAAAATTTAAATGACGTTGTAGTTCAGATTTTGAAATAAAACTTTCGAAAGCATTTCTTTCACTAAATTCTTTGTTTACAAAGACGTATTTAGAATCTAATTAGCTAATATTTAATGTGGAAATGTTAAAACAACATAATAGAGAAAATTATAATAGTGAAATAGTAACAGTAGAAGTTTATCGTTCTTCTTTCAAAGACCGTACTCTACAACACAGATTTTAGGATAAATATTGTAATTTGTAAACCTTTGATATACATCACCGCATTATTACGCTGTAGGCCACACACAATGACAATGATAGATGTAAAAGGTGCAATTAATAAAAACTTTTTCACTGTAGAGGAGCTAAAACAATCCGCTTTGCAAGATGCAGGCCAGTCAGTTCATGAACCATTGGAGGAGCATGGCAACGCAACGGTAAGTTCTAAGTTCATTCATAGTACTAATTGATAAGAGTATAACTTTCAGCTGTAAAGGATCCGAGGCTACTGACTACTGAGCGTATTTATAAGTTGGGAGTAAAGAACTTATCCAGATAATTCGTTTGGAGTAGGCTTGGGAATTATTGTTATTTAGCTATGGAATCTCGAAAATATTTCATGTCAAAAATGAATGAAAAATAAGTCATTTCTCCAAAGGTTTCATTTAGCAATATTCGGGTGGAAGAGTGATTGGCATAGCCATTGCGGACTTTAGAACTCAGTTTCGGGAGAGGGGGGGGGGGAGGTTTCCAAACCAAACACATTTTATTACGGTATTTCAGAGCTTCGGTGGTTTTGCTAGCGAGAAGCGCATAAAAATCGCATTTTACCAAATGTTTCACTTTTTATCGACATTTTGGTGAGTGCGGATCTGGCCGCCCCTCAATACAAGCCTTGTTGGCAGCAGCCCCCAAACAAGCACCCATGGATACGTCCATGTAGGAGGCTACAAAAAACAAGGATCTCCCTCAACTTTTCGCATAACGTACAGGGGTTTTAACATATCATGTAATATACTACAATTGCAAATCAGAATAAATCATTAGTGCCTTTGACCTACGTAACAAGATTAAGATTCTGGAGGGAGTTGGTTAGGCCGAATTAGGTTGCGGATTGAAGAATGGGAGGCATATTTCTCTTGATAAATTGATTCTCGATATTCAGTAAAAATTTTGTCTGGGGTCATTTCTATGGCTTGCAAATTGAAAATGATGCTTTTACAAACAAAACTGGTACAAATATTTATCAATGATTTAAAACCTCCCAATTGTAACTCAATGAGTTATGTGTCCACACGAATGATATATTTCCGTTGATAATGCACCGTTTACAAAATACACCGAATTTTACATACAATATAATCAGTCTTTATGATTATATTTACCAATTTTCTTTAAAATCGTGGAAATTTTAGAAAGCTTCAACGATCCCGAGTTGTCTTTCGTGTCCAAAGAAAGTTGTTTTAGTAGTTTTTCAATTTGACTTATTTGATTATTTTTTTTGTCTTTCTATTATTGTAGCCGACGACCAGGAATAAATGACCGACATGGGAAAAATAAAAGAAAACAATCCTCCCAGACCGCCATGCCTTGACGTCGACTTTTTCAAGGAATTGCTGTGAAGGAGTAAATGTGTTGCTAATTGCATGCTCAGATAATAGCTACGAATGAGAAAAATACCATTTCGTGTACTTCTTTTGTAACAATTTGAGTTTTGTATCTAATGAACATATTACACAATGTGAAACAATAAATTTGGAAACCAAAATAGTATTCACTATAAAATATAAATTCATAACACATGTACTAGGGTGGAGAACGCACTAAAATTCATCAAACAATTGGCAATATTCAATGGTTTAAAAGTATCAAAACCAAATTCATGCAAACGCTTATTAAGCTTCCATGGAATATTTTCATGATCTGATATAATATTTGTAACACAGCGACATAGAGTACCTTAATGCTATCTACAATTGCAAGCTGCGGCTGCAATTGTAGATAGTGGAGTAGTTAGACTCCGATATTTTGATGGTCACTGCCAGTTTTCAGAGTGACGAATGAATTTCTGTAATAACCCATAATCAGATAACACTGTGGTCGGGGACATAATCAGGGTTCTTACTTTCTTATCTTCCAAAAACATGCAGATTGATTTGTGATATGAATTAGTTTTTCCCCAGTCATAGCTATACTAATTGAGGGATATCTTAACATTTGACTATCTCTTACCCTGCCTTCCTCCCAGGTCCACTTTCTTATATCTGTCGGTCTGTTACCTATTAGGCAAGGAGTATGCGTATTTGCATTGGACATTAGCGCTGAGTTGGTGTAAGTAGTGTTTAGTCCTCGTAAAGACTTGAACCTCTGTAATATTCTTGCATAAGAATTATTAAATATTCCAATCTCAGGCGTGTCGTACGTACCAGAAATTCCTTCGTCGCTCTGATTACTGGCAGTGGCCATCAAAATATCGGAGTCTAACTACTCCACTTTTTTACATACGAAGAAAAGAGAAAGGTTTAACGAATTATATTAAATTACTAATTGTGTTATTTGAGAATTTATTTTGAATTTGTGATATGACAAAATGATGGCATATGCTCCGGATACGGTGAATGTGGAAACGGAGGAGCTAGCTGTCTGTGTGTCGTGCTTCAAAATAATAGTCAGAAGTCCTGCCACTCAAAGTAGTATCCACGTCCACGTTGATGGTAATAAATATATATTTTTGCGACATTAATCATTCACATTTCTTAATTTACAATATTTATTATTGAATCTATGATCTACGATTATCAAAATTGAAAATATTTATTATTGAATCTATATATGATCTACGATTATCAAAATTGAAAATATTTATTATTCAATCTATGATCTACGATTATCAAAATTGAAAATATTTATTATTCAATCTATGATCTATGATTATCAAAACTGAAAATATTAAATACCCTAAAATTAAATTCGAATTAAATGTGTGTGTTAATTTTTTTTAAATTGATGTTTATAATATTGGTTTTTATTTGACTGTTTAAGACGAGCTTTTTATGAAAGAATTTCTCGGGGTTTCGTCATCCGTTTATCACTGCATGGCAAAAATGAGCGGCCCAGATAAGTTTTCGTGGATGAAATGGTGTTCTTCTTGTTCTCCAACGGTAGAAACCGCAATGAAGTACTGCCGCAATATCGAGGAGGCAAGGGAGAAGTTGAAGGAGTGCTTTAGCAAACTGAAAGAGGAAGTAGTGGTTTCAGAATTGGTCAAATCAGAATTCGAGGCTCCAAAAGCTCACGCTGGTGCTCTATATTTGCGGAATATAATTAAAGGGGATGTCACTGAACGTATGTCACATGAAAATTTAACAATGCTACTGAAGATATATATACATCCCTTTCGAAAAGAAAATATCTTGAAAGTTAAAACTTTTATTTTCTTTAATGAACAGTCATTTTTAATTTTGTAGCGGACACAAGTACTCCTTACAAAAAAATTGGGCCTGAACTCGGCGTCCCTAAAGCAAGCCATAAAAAGTCAGAGGGCACTTGCTTGCCTGGACAAAATAAGAATGTTCCTGCTCCTGTGCCTGGAGGAAGTAACACTTTTCCGGTCGCTGGAGGACGTAAAACTGATCCACCGAAAAGCATTCAGAAAGATATGGAAATTAAAATTGAAGGTAGCCCATTCGAAGTCAAAGTCCTCCAAAAGAAAAAGCACATTTAAAAAAAATTAAACTTATTTGATTAAGTATTTTATTTGCGTAAATTCCGACACTCAAATTATGTTTCAATTTTTAAAACATGTTTTAAAGATATATCTTGGTCTTGGTGTCTTATTATCTTTAGGAAAAGTCTCTGATGCGTGTTATGATTTATAACAGAATTTCTACGGGACATAATTTGGCATCTAATTTTAAGTGAAATTTTTTCAGCGTACGAATTAATGGAATCGAATTTGTCGTCAGACGAAGAAGACAGCAGCAGCCTATTGAAGCGTGTGAGGCAACCCTTGATTGACGCTTACAATGCCACTATTGGTCAACTTCCTCTTCCTTCGAGTGATAGCCATACCCGTAGCCTGAATGATCAAGCCAGAGTTACAAATGAAGACAATTACATTTTGGCGAAAGTGGAAGAGGATGTCCAAGGGAATGCGCAGGAGGATGAAATATTCTTCAATCCTACGGAAGAAACCTGGAACGTCCTGATACCAAGCCACCACTCCTTACCCATAGTGTCAAGCAGTAAACAACCCAGTGCTGAAAATGTCTCACAAAGTGAAATCGTCAGTCCTGAAACTGAAACAAGTACCTAAATAATATTTTGATTTACAAATAGGCGTAAGAAAGTGTAGCTCTATAGCAAGAACTTCATTTTGAGCAATAATTTATATGGAACAGAAAGAGGCAGACAAAATGACTAACAGAACCTTTAATGTTCAATACACTGATAGTATGCGTTATCAATATCCATAACATTGCTATATTTTGAATAGTATGGTACATGAATTTGTCAGTAGAAGGGATTGAAATAAAACACAGTTTTTCCCTCGTTCCTCAGATATTAACCTGGACTCAATGGACAAGCAGCTGCAGAAGGGGCTCCCCAACTTCAGGTCCACAAACGGCGTCGGAAATTTAAAAGCTAGTAAAGGGATTCCGCGGAACACACTTCCTTCCTCTGGAATCATGGAAATTGCAACATCTCCTGCAATAGCAAATGTCACACGGTTGCAAGAAGCTGTGTTGGAGGATGTCGAAGAAAACCAGGAACCCTCAGGGAATATATTGCCGGATGGAAATAGCCAGCAAGAAATCGACTCTCCCGTAACAGGTATGGGCTGTTGTTTACTTTACATTACAATATGCAGTACATTAGACATTATATACAATTTGACTCAATAGACATTGCATTTGCAAATTCGCCCACTCATTTCCCCAGAACAATTATGCTGCAAAGGCAATCGTAGCCTGTAACCCATTGCCGATCTAAAATTTGATTTTCTGAACAGAAATAAATGGGATTCAACCAATATAGAGACATATTTTTGATTTTAGGAAACTTCAAAAACCATTTTACTTAAAATGGACCTGTCTAGTCTTCATACAATCTAGTTCCAACGCTAATCTTCAGTATGAAAGGATTTAATTTTAAATTTCCAAATATTTTTTTTGATTTTGAATTAAAAAATAAAAGAAATAGAAACTATATATGACTATTTATTTACGGAAAGTAATAAATTCCCTGTTGCATTAAAAGTTATACAAGCAAATGTTATTGTGGACTAAAATAAAATTAATGACTGCATATTTTTTCA
>JAAAYG020014581.1:0-17892 GCA_009936455.2 Tomocerus minor
GCTGGCGCTGCAACGGTCTGCGACATTGGACCAGCACATCCCCGGCGGCCAAAGCAGGCACTGGTCCAGTAGTTTTGACGGGCATTGGCCCATACTGCTGCCAGTTTATTTTTGCTGCTTGCATGTACAGATTTAGAAGATCTGACTGGGAAATACCTGAGGCCGGGGAACTTTTTAACCGCCACTTAAAAAATAATAAGTAATGATATCTGCATAATGTAGAGCAATGAAATAAACATTTTTGAAATTTGCTCATATTTTTCAAAGCCACAGGTTTTCAACATTTTAAAAAATAAAACTCTGTATAGGAAAAATTTAGAGTTTTTTTGGAGTACGATTAAAAAAATGTATTTTGATTTTTATCGTATATTTAAAAGGAAAAAGTTTCATAAGTCGAAAACGTGCCCTAAAGAGTTTTTTCCTCTTTTTTGATATTTTTTACAACTTTGTACGTTCCCCCACATTGTCGAAGTTTGGACTAGATAATTTGCATTTTAAATTAAACTCAATCCACGTCGACAAAGCGACACATAGAATCCTTATGGGAATAAAATTCTTGTCTCCAGTTATAATGTCTCACAGATTTCTGTCAGGTACTCCTTAACAGTTCAATCTAGTCTGCGAGAAGATATTGACCAAATAGTCATTTTAAGAATTATTTTAAATACGAGACATAAATCTTAAGCTCACGAATCTAATTTTACTGCCATTGTGTTATTGTATTGTCTGTTTAAATTATTTTTCATGAATATTTTCAATTATTCCAAAGGATATGTTTAGAATTTACCAACTCAATCTTAATTAATTTAGGGACATTTTAAAATATCTTAGTGACTATTAAATATATAGTACCCATTTGTCTACTTATAAAACAGTAATCTATAGTATAATATATTAAAAAGACGTATATTTATTTAATAGCTAACCTCGTCTGTGAAAACGGATTAATTTGTCTGGCACGCACGCAACTTTTGTCTGGTGTTACAAATGGGACAAGAGGTAAATTGTGTGGCGTTACTTATGTCATAGGGGAAAATTATCGTCTGGGGTTACATGATAAAGGAAAATTGTCTGGGGCTTGTGTGTAGAATTGTATGAGGTACATGTGTACATATAAACAGTCATTCAGCTAATGTTTCTTCAATAAAATTAAAAGAAATATATGGATATGGCAATTTGCACCGCAGTCTAATCGCCTAAGCTCTAGTCAAGTTTTCTCTATTATGTAAGTAAAGTAACACCAGACAATTTACCCATTCTCACGTAGCACGTTGCAGTTCCGTATTAAAATAAAATTGGTAATTATGTCATAATATCATAAACAGCATAGTCTTTGGATGTGAAAAAAACTTGTACAGTAAGCATAGTTTCTTGAGCAGTCTGCAGCCAATTAAATGGGTTTATGCATGGTGTGTAGGAAATACAGGAAAATTGCCAAAAATAGAAGTTTAAAAACCTGATTCGTTTTTCAACTAATAAACGTTCAGGACAGAGTAACAATTTCTCCTTCTTTGTACTTTAAGTTTAAAAGTACTTTAAGTTGTACTCAATTCCAGTTTAAAATGTACAACTCCTTCAAGCTGCTTGGCTCAGTGATGTTATGCAATGGCTTTTTATTGAGAAGTGAGGACACTTAGCAACATCAAAGACGTAGCTTTTAACATGGTCCTCATAATTCATAGGTGATGCTTCATAATGCCTATGAGATTCGGTAGGTCGTGAACCTGCTTTTATGTTTAATGAGTTTCCGTGTTGCTGGCATCAAATACTCCTTTGCATCACCATTCCCTTTTATTAAACAACTTTGTAGCGTCAATAAGGTAGGAAATGGAACATGTAATAAATAGGACATAATAATATCTGAACTATTCAGCCGTAGTTTTAATTTATGAGGAAGAGATACAATTCACTCACTTTACTAGTTTAATGAAGAGTTTAAGGGCGAGTTACAAATTTTACAAAATGCTACTCTAGTCATTTATTTTAATAAATAGCTGAAAAATTGTTGTTTTCAAATTGGGATTGAAAAGTATATTTATACAAAACTAATTTGTGACTCAATCCCAAACGGATTAGACAATATTAATTTAGTGAATGTGTATCTTTTAACTTATCCTACTAAACTGTTGCTAATATAACAATCAACCAATTCAATAGAAATAATTTCAGTTTTTTGATAATTTTACAGTTGGATACAACATGAGCAATGCGTTTTGGCAGCTTTTGCAAGCAGGAGGAGAAAAAATAATTTGGCTGACGATAACTTAGAATGGAACCAGGGACAGCAAAAATGATGATGTCTGTTGAAAATATCTACAGATGTTCTAAATAGGTATGCTATGGAACTTTAATTTTGTAATAATTTGGTCAAAACTTTAGTCTAGGTAGGTAATCTCCATTCTCCATTTCTATCCAGAGAGAATTTTAATTGCTAAATATTTCATTTGTTTTTATTCGGACAAACTAATTTTTGTTGTGATAAAAAAGAACTTGTAAGTTTTTACGCAATCCAACGATTTCCCATGAATTGACTACGCTCCTAAATACAACAAGGCAGTAATTCTAAGATTTATGCTAGCGTTCTAAATGCACAGCTACACGCTACATACCGATAATGACAATAATGTGACATCGGTTTAGTCGTGGTTAATCGTTTTAAACACACATCAGCGCGGTGCACTAAATATACATCGTCCCATTACATGATTTCTTAAGGTTGACTTGACTGACAAACAGCACAGAAAATTAGGCGTTCATTTCTCACTCTAATAACTGGTTCATTGGTTCTACTTAATGTACAAAAAACACCAACAAAAAAACATAACACAAAACAAAACAAGCAAAAACAAGTAAGATTTAAAGTAATTGGAAGACAGTTTTAATTGTATCCATTTTTATGGTGGTCATATTTTGTAAGTTTTTTGTCCATTGTATTTTAGCATCGAACATGCAAAATTAAAACAATTTTAAGAAAATTGTTTTGTCTCATCAAGTCTAGTTCAGATTTGATTTATTTATGTCGTACAGTCGTAGTGTTTAAAGAGTTATGTACCTAGTGTTGTCATTCTGGGCAAGACCGACTGGCGTCAAGTCATCCTTATTTTACCAATTGGTCATCAGCTTTGTAAGTGTAATTTTCAGTTGAGTTGAGTGCCTGGCACCGTAGAGTACTCAATAATCTGTCGTGTTTGCTGGATTATTGTAGAAGTTAATTACTGATTGATAACCAGAACAGAGCAGTACTCTAATTATAAATGTGAGTGCTCTGCTGATCTGAAGTGAACATATGGAAGTTATGGAACTCATATTATTATTACGCAGTACGCAGTAATATATAGAGTACATGCAGAGAGTGCCAGTGCCGACGAGTCGAGTAGTGCAGTGTGGAGTTTTCCTATATCGCGATCGACATGTCATAAAAGATATTCTAGGCTCTGCCTGGTAGGGTACCACTACTGCTGCGAGTGAGTACATTATACTGCTACTACGTAGTGCTGTTGGATTTACTAGTACACCATAAACTATCCAGAAATGGTTTAGAGGGAAAATCTCTCCCATTTTCCAGTGGGAAAAATGGGAAAATCAGGTAAGACTATTAAGTTAAGGTATTATGCTCTATAAGGAAAGTTCGTCAATTCAATTTCCACACGAAACCCCAATTTTCAGAAAGATTTTTTTCCACGCATTTAATAAAGCGGTTAATTCGAAAAGGGAATGTAATCCCAGGAAACATTTTAGATTCCCAGGTTTCCAATTTTCAAATAAAAATTCTGCTACAAAAATATTGGGTTTTTTATGCGTTTACAATTTATTGAAATTTTTAATGCGGAATATTATCAATAGTTGCATTGTTCCTGCTAGGACTGTTTCTATTGGAATGAGAAGTTCCGAAACACAACCTTCACTAAGATTGAATATAATATTATTGGATCTCGTAGTAGGTATGAAGTATTTAATACATAGCATATAAGCTATATACGTATGGCATACATATATTGCAATTATGCAATATTTAACATTGCATATTGAATGAGTAGTAGTGCTGAGAGACGTACTACTGGTACTTCTACTATGCATACTAATATAAATGACCGTGTCTGTAAGCGGGTTGACACAGCTTTTCAACTCTAATAAAATCGAGAAAATGAGAATTTTAAGGTCGTTAAATTTTAAGGACCACCAAATTAAAATTCCGTGGCACTGACTACTTCGCCTCTCGACCGCCAACAGAAGTAGATTCTAGAAATCTAGAAATTCTATTTTTAACTCTATACTGTCTTATTTCACCATTCTGCTGAACTGACAGATTTCATTATTTCACTTGACGGTCGTATTTCAATATAATTTAACATAACAATGCCAATTTGCATTCTTTCAGACGGTCCACTAACAAATACGTCTCTGCGGAGGGTTGTCATTTCTGTTAAGGGTACCTAGCCCTTCATATTTGCTCTCAGAATAAGATTGTGAATTTGAAAGATATTGCCAGCATATTCGAATTCAATAAACATTAATTTTTTGGGTTGGGAATACAAATACTTTTTTATTCTCTTTTAAGTCGTCGCTTACAGAAATTAAAAGAAACAAAGCGTATTAATTATTTGCTTTCCATTTTGGGGCTTTTTTCAAAATTACTACTATTGTTTGTAATTCTTCCAATCTGTAGGGGCAGAGTTTTTATTAGGCGCGAAGCAATTTAGATTATTTTCAAAAATATTAGATTTCAAAGCTCTGAAAGATCCTTAAAAATTAAAAATAATTTGACAAGAATATTGTATGAAAATAATTTTCAAACTCATAAGGCGTGGGCTACAGTGGCGTATTCTGCTGAAGTCTGAAATTTCTAAAGATATTTTCATAATACGAGAATTTTTTACAAATTTTATCGTAGTTTGAACTGTTCAATCAATTCAAAGAAAGACTTATATCATTAAAAATTATCGCAAGTGTCTCACCATTGCAAATTTTCCAGTACTTTGCAACGGGAGAACAATTTAATATTTGTTAGATGACGAATTTTTAAACTTGTCGCTTGATTTTAAATTGAAGAATGATTTTTAAAAGTAATAGGGAAGTACTGGTATTGTTTGTGAATGAAATGAGTAGGATTTTGAAAACATACTTTAGCTAAATATGATTTTTTAAATAATATTTAATGGGACAGTATTGTTCTTGAGTTGCTAATTAGTCTATGTTGATATTTGTAGTAAAATGTACGTAGCTAATGTGTGCTAATGGAATTATAGTAAGTAGATTCGTGTGTGTTGTGTTGTGAATGGTTTTGTGACTGTTTGATAGATTGAACGAGAGAGGAATCGATTCCAGCTCTACGAGTTTGTTTTTGGTTGGGCTGGGGAATGAAGCACGAGGAGGAGGTCGGGGAGGTTGTACCGAATCTGGACGACGGAGGTATAAGAGCGCATGGATCCATAGCAGAAGGTTTAGTGATGCCAGGGTTGGCAGATCGAGTTCGTGCGCGGAGTCTGTTGTGCTCAAAGTTAGAGTCTCCAGCAGTCTTCGTTAAAGGTGGTAGAATGCCTAACATTAAAATTTTTACTGGGACTTCTCATCCCGACCTGGCTCAAAAAATTGTAAGAAGACTGGGCATCGAACTTGGAAAAGTTGTGACGAAGAAATTTTCGAATCTTGAGACTTGGTAAGTAGAATTCTATTTATTTCTCTATTTCACTTTTCTTTCCCTCTCTCCGCACTTTCCTCACAGTCGCCTGCCTTCCCAGTTAGGTGGTAGGCAAGTTGTAATGTGAGTGAATAATATTAGCTATTGGCGACAAGCTCTGTCTACAAAGTGCAGTGCGGATTTCGGATTACGATTTACGATCATGACTCAAAAGCCTGCCACTTTATCTATTATACTGCGATGTCATTTGTTTACCGAGCATAAATATATGTGCACCACAAATATCCTTCTTCCGACACAATGTGCGCATATAAATCTGATAAATGTACGAGAGAAATGTACCTTAGCTAAGGCAACGTCATTTTTTACTAATTCTACGAATATGTCAACAAAGTATAATTTTCTTCCTTTTCGTCTTTATATTGCAAGGAATAATAAAAAGAATCTAAAGAGAATCATTTTTCTATTTTCTGTATGGCCTATATAATAATATATGTACATAAAATAAAAGTGGGAATCTATTGATGTCAGTCAAGCTTATCAAGAGTTTTCCACTCGCAAGAGCTCATGCAACGCTTTCCGTGACAGAAAATCTATTCTTACAATTTCTTTAGCTATACATTTTATAAGTTTTCTTTGTCATCGATCTTCCGCAATTAGTTATAGCAACTTTTGCAGTCCTATATGCACCTTCCAAATATTTCCCTTTCTAGGAACCAGTAATGGACTATGGGATTAATGCATTTACTTATTTGATAAATTCTAGTGTCGAGATAGGAGAGAGTGTCCGAGGAGAAGATGTCTACATCGTCCAAAGCGGCTGCGGGGAAGTTAATGATAACCTCATGGAGCTATTGATTATGATCAATGCATGCAAAATTGCGTCCGCTTCGCGAGTAACAGCTGTCATCCCCTGCTTCCCTTACGCGCGGCAGGACAAGAAAGACAAGGTTAGTAGCATTCTAAACAACTTGTCCTCACTATTAGCCATCTTTTCAGTACTGTACTGATATGTCAATCTAATCCAAAATTACGAGAAACTCATCTGAATCAACTTCAAATTCATAAATACACTGAAAACAAGATTATCATGCATAGAATACATTCCTCAACCTTATAAGATAATTCAAAAGCATCGTCCATTAACCAAAACTCAGTCACTTTTTCTTGCCAGTATTAAAATATGACCTACATTTGCAGATGAATATTTTCAGGAATGCTAAACAAAACTTTGAATTCATTTTATACAAATTCCTATTGATAAAGTACATGCATAAAACAATTTTCATGAAGATATTTAGTTGTTCAAGTTCTAAAAACTTGAATCCATTGAATTTAAGGAAGTATTTTGCATTGCAAACAATATCTCATTGAGAAAGGTGACTTGATGAATTGAGGAGAGAAGGATTATGTAGGTGAGTGAGAGAGAATAGAAAGCATCAAATGAAAGAAGACGCTGCTGGAACAAACGTTCTTTCTTAAGAGACACTTACATGTTACTTAGGTAGCTACAGTTGTTTGTCTGCAATGCATGTCTAAAATGTTTTTCTTTCTACATAGATGAGCCATGAGGCTCAAAGTTTTTTGCACAATAAAAGTCGGATTGGTGCTGGGTTTAGACTTAGACTAGTAAACTAGTAGAGACTGGCAGAGTAGAAGTGAACTTGAACTGGATTGATGCAATTGAGGTTAGGATTCCGTTCGTCTTATAGCATGATTAAATGCTAGGACTGTAATTGAGAGAGTAGAGTCTGTCGGGCAGAGGAAGGCTATATGAATATAGCGTAGGTACCTATAGAACATTCAGCTAATCAGTTAGTAACAAAAACTAATAATGGCATGTTTGAGTTATGTAGAGTTAGAATTTATTGGCTTATCTACTAGCTGCTAGCATTAGACGGAAAATAACCCCAATTACGGGTACGTAATGATAATAATGACGATGGCTAATCTGAGTAGTAGATGTTAATGCTTCATGATCCATTCATTACTTACCTGTGTTTTTCCGTCTGCTCTGTTCGTTGTGAACTTGGCATATTAATGTATGATATGAATATGTAAAAGTAAGTCAGAGTTAGGGAAATGACTTTCCCCTGTTCTCCGTCCGACTTTAAATGAGTATAGAGACAATGCAATGTCATTGTTGTTTATCCCCGTGCGTACACATACACGTCCCCGAAACGTAAGTTGCAGATGAAAAGATAATGATAAATAAAAGAAGGAGCTCATTCATTTCATGACATGTGAAGATATGAATGTTTTGAAAACTGATTTTTGCAGAAGCACCACGGGCTGATTATGGCGGTACGTAAAATCTCTGTAGACATGATGATTGTTTGGTCTTGGTCTCGCCTCACCCCCACCCACACATCCAAAAATAACTTGTGTAGACAGAAGCGCTTGATTTTTCTACTTCTTACCAGAAATTCTATGTGAATCGAATCGGGTAGTGTTAATCCATTTTCTCTCTCTACTTTTATCTCGCATTTCTACTCTCTTTAGTGCTCCTCTCGTGCTTACATCACATCGCAACGTGTAATGTAGCCTAATGTCACTGTTCTAAGCAACGAAGAATTCATACAAGACCTATGCAATCTTCATCTTTATCTAGTGAACTGGAATGTTTCCCAATTGACTTGACTCATCTCAAGTCGACTCACACAAGTCAACGTTTTCTTCTTTAACCTTCACCTTTTCTCTCTCTCTCTCTCTCTCTCTTTCTGCTACTTCCTAGCAGTCTCCTCTAAATTCTTAAACTCTCTTTAATCAGCTTAAGACAGTGGGCTCCTCCAACTTAAAACTAGTCAAATTGCATTTACATTTAAATCTTTGGCCGTGTAGAGTCGCTGGGAAGTCGTGCAGCTTTCATTATGCAATCTCTCTGTCTCTTGTGTAGCAGCTCGCACTCGGCTATTATTTATTATTGCATAATAGTTTGTACGTTACACATTGGAGCGACAACTCCTTTTTCCCACTTCCCCATCCATCATCTAATGAATGATGGTCAACCTGATTGAATGGAGAGTCACATTTCATTGTGTACTTATTTATTACCTGTTGCTTGTACTCGCTCTGCGCTGCGGTCGCTGCTTTCCTACTTTTCAGTCCTTCCTAATTCTTTTGCACTCTACGTCAAAGAATTATTACTTTCAGCCCAGATGCTAATCCCAGCATCATTTCCCCTTCATAATTATGCCGTATTCTCTTGTAGGCAAAAGTGTACGAACTCTATGCAACGCTAATGATATAAATAGCATTATTTAGTAAGATATGAAATTACATACGAATACTCCTGATCATTAGCAAAAGAACATCTTCATGTGAATCCCTTTAGACCGTTTATTTTTGATATGGACTATTTACTATGTTATCTTTAGTATAATTTAGTTTTCTCGATCTCATGTTCCTTTGACGTAACTTAGAGCAGTGTTCAGACTTCAGATTATGTTACTAATCCAACAAGCATAGTATGTTTTTCTAATTATCCTGTCTTTTATATGACGAAGGATTAAAAACAGTTTTTAATTAAAAAAATTAATTGCTACGCGTATTATATACACCCACACTAAATATAGAACAGTTTATGTTTTGAGATGTGATTGTGAGTCTGATTGAGGGTCGTTGTGCCACGCATCATATTAAGCCGTGATGTTGCATCTCCTGTGGCTAATTATATATTTGACGACGAATATTTCTAAGTAATTCCGTGATGTAGGGGAATTTCATAGCGTTTCCTCTACAAAGATTAATCTATGGTTTTTATATCTACAAAAATGAGTCATCAATGTTATTTTTGTTTATGCCTCTACGCGCCATTTCCTCTCTTTTACAAACTAACTGAGTACATTGTTTTCGTTACCCATGGGAATTTCCTCAGAGTGAGTAACTTTAACCCAGCATGAATCAAAATTCAAAAGGAGAAAATAATATGTCGTTTTAATAATTAGAATCAGTAATTTTTAGTTGCTTAAAAATTTCAGTGAATTTAAGTTCTCTGAATTGATCTCAGTGAGTAATTGATTTTATAAAAATACTGAACCTCGAATTATTTTGATGTTGGTTTTTAGCTGCATTTTAGCTGCGATTACTGGTAGTAGTGGATTATTGATGTCTTATGCATGTATTATAATTGTAGTACTATGCTGTAATATTTTCACAAGTAATGTCCTTGTTTTGTGAAATGGTTGGCTCTAATTGATTAGTATTGCATGGGAAGGGTTTTGTAATGCATTATGCATGCACATGTGTTAGAAGTAGATATAAAAAATTAGTGTTGAAAATAAATTTACTGTCGGATGAAGTAGTTTTGTATTTATGTATGAGTTGTTGTATTGGTAATGGAGAGATGCAGACTCTCATTTTTACGAAAGAGGGGATGCATTAACAAAGCCGTAAAATTTTCCAATTAGCTAGGAGTTGCATTTAAAGGGTTGTTATGACTGAAAGGATGATAAAATAATTGTGTAGTGCAACTGTGCAGTAGTGGCGAGAATACCTTGACCTTATGATTAAATTTTAGAGACGTTATTTACCTAAGCCAGTACTGTTGGAGACGTTAATAATAGCATGGAGCAGTCGGGTAATTTTCCTACCTTGTTTTTGAGACTAGTACAAAGGGAATGGAACAGAGTTTTGGTGAATTTCCGTCAAGAGAAATTATATGTATGTACATGTATGAATCTGAGACATTTTATTTGGGAAAATTCCCTTGGCAAGGGTCTTAGAACGAGAGGAGATTAAGGAGAACATTGTCCATGGTAGTAGTAGTAGATTTAGGGAAGTCCGTATGGATCTGTAGGTCGCTATACGTTGTGTATAAAAGTTTCCTTGTGTGCATGGCCATGACTAGCCAGGTAGATTTCTTTCTGCCGAAGAAGGTCATAAAACCTGTCATTAATTTTTAAGGTTCATTCTGATAGATGTTCAAAAGGCCGACGGTAAGCTGTCTGTTAATACAAAGGCGATGAATCTTTGGTAGTTTTGTGTGTCGTGGGCATTTTCTTGTGTCCAGCTCCAGATAGGTTGAGTTGAAGCGTTCGATACGTTTCAGTCCGTGTCAGTTGTCAGGAGTTGTTGAGTAAAAAGAAATTTATGCAGTGGCCTAGAAAGCGCAAACGTCAGTTAGTGAGTAAATATTTTTAGGCCTTCTCCTATGTCTATAGTCAGATTCGTTGCTTTTGTTGACAAATCTATTGTATCCCTTCCTGACTCGACTCGCCATTCAGCTGCATTCATCTTGTTAGTTTAGGCCAGGGGCCAGCAACGACGCGCAATAGTATCCTATCCTTTAATTCTAGAAACCTACGCTCCTTCCTTGTCTTTTCTCTGTAGACAAAAAATAAAAGTTGTTTAGTTCTTAGCACCAAGTTGTGTCAGGTAATAAAAAGAAAGGCGTTGCTGAACTGTGATGAAACTCTCGTATTTAACATACGTGTAAAATTATCAGACATTTCTATAACATCATTCATAAACTCTCCTGTAGTTTTCAAAGAATTATGCCGTCGAAATATCTCTCTTTTATGGCATCCTATATATTATTATAATAGCTCTGTGTATTTGTACCTGAATTCATTTCTTCCTGAACGACAATCGATAGCAATCGAGCGTACCAGGCTCTGCCACAGACACAGAAATTGGTTTCAAATCCGTAATAGCTTTGCACAGTCTATACTACTCACCTACTTATGTAGTAAGCTTTAGTAGTCGTTCATGATAATAGATAATGAATTTCTCATTTACCACTACTGCGTATTAGCTGGCATTGATTGCATCCCCACATTCAGTATAATCTACTTTAGTAGGCACGCACTTAAGTGTAAAACTAATGGAAACAGTAAACTAATCATAAGAATCCCAGTCGTTGCCAAGCCTCGACTTCTATTACTGACTTGCCATTTTCAGGAATCTTGGAAAAGTTATTTAGTTAGAATGTCAGGGAATAGATTCTTCGTGTTTTATTTTCATTTCAAAGCTTTTTATATTATAGGCATTAGAATCGCATCAACTGCATGGCCTATTTATTAGTTGTGGCAAAATTGTCAAACTGTTATAAGTTATTACAAAGTGTATTATGTATGTCTAGACATCAGCTAGTGTACATATAGCAAATAATGCAATTAGGATGTAACATAATCATAAAAGGTAAATGTAAAATGCATGAAATCAAAATCGGTGACGTTAATATCAGTAATTACTTATATGTAGTTCATGTAATGCTATCAAAAAATATGAAATGAGTCTTGCGAGATTTTGGTCGATTCGGGTGTCGTGACGTGGGGGTGAGGTGAGACGGGAATGGCAACTGAGATTAATTCTTTCCATTGTATAACGTATAGTCTACATATTAATTAATGTGAAAAATATTTCATATTGATTTAGTACCTAGCCTCAGTGATTTATATTTAAAAGTCTACTTTGATTGTAAAACAAGCTAGCTCTTTCTTGGTATGATTATCTTTAACTATAGTGTGACATCTTCATTAATTATGAAATTGATTTTTGTTTATTCAGCTTCGATTTTATTTACATCTTTAAACTGAAGGTTGTGTGGCCTATTTTTTTAACGCTTTTACCACGTCTGTGATATTTACTGTAACTTGTCACGTTCAATGTCAGTTTCATTTTGTATGTTTAAGTGCGTTTTAATTGCTATTATTGTAGTGCTAATTCTAAAGACGACATAATCTAGCCCAAAAAACCAATTAAATTAATAAAAGTAGCAGCAGGTATGAAACTGCAGTTGATTGGCAATTAAATTTTGCAGCTCATTCATTATTATTATATATACATGTAATAATTGCATGGATTTTGATGATCACAGCAATTATTTTTATTTGCTCCTCATTTTTGTTGCTTAGATATCATTACTTGTGTATTATATACTGAGTATGTCTACTGTAACTACGTTTTATGGACTGGCTAGACATAGACCCTGTTAATTGCGTAAGTTTCGTGCAGCTTCCAACCTAATGTGTAATCAATGATGCTGTAATTATAGACCTAAAACATTTAGCCCAAAAATGTTTCTGTCTCTAGCATTCATTTCTGTAGAAACGAAACTTTTCTATACTTTTCGGTGATGTTACCCTAAAGTTACATACAAATGGATTAAGGCTGCATCTTGCAATCCACATAAAAACAATTCTACAACGATAGCCTTTCACATTAACTGAAACATATGAAAAACGACCGAATGTTAAGTAACACTACTTATGAAAGGAAAAATTCATATGCATAGATAAGCAACAGATCATAAAGTTGTAATTATAATACAACTTGCACAACACACCAAATAAAAAGTTCTAAGTACTCAGCAGCTTACATGAAAGCAATCTACAAAAGTTAGGTGCATATGCAAAGATAAAAAGGCGAAACAGGTAATGCTTGCGAATAGAATTTGCACTAATTGTCGAGATTTGATATCATGCAATGATGACGAAGTGTAGAACGTAGTAGTCCAGAATAGAACACTCGCTCGCTGCCCACTGCGCATTGAATCTTTAGGATGCTAGAAGTAGTACATGATGCTAAAACGTAAATAAACTGTAGATTATAAAATGATGAATGACTGTGCCGTGTACCTCATCTCCTTAAAAACTTCTCAGAGTCCAATGTCCAATTAATGAACCGCTTTGAACTGCGTTTTCTTTTCAAAAGTTAAAAGAGACTTGTTTGTTCTAATCTGTAAGAAAACCTCGAATTTCAAAATGAAAGATGTCGCTAAATTTCGAAGGAACTCAATTCAAAGTTCATTCAGTTTCATTTCAAAGCTTTACTATATAAATAATTACCTACATATTAAATATTTGTTGAGCCATTTATATGTATAACAGGAATAGGGATTTGCATACAAAGTTATCGTATGTACATAAAGCTCACTCAGCACGAGGGTTTTTAGTTTATGGGATGGGAAGGTAGCTTTTCGAGAAATTGAGTGGTTGGCTGCTGTGCGAGAATTTCTTATCTATTGTTCAATGGATATGTCTAGTCTGACGAAGAATTAGGACTGCTGTTTTGCCAATATTCATTTACATTGGCTATATATGTAGTAAGAGTAAGATATTATATGTGGAAGTTAAATGTGAATGATTGAGTTTAGCAGCAGAGAATGTTTTGCGTTGCAATTTATCCATTCTTGTAGTCCTTGACCATCCAGATGAACTGGAACTTGATTTTGACTTGCAATTTAATAAGCTTAATCCTGTATAAATTAAGCCCAAAAATTATACGTACAGAATCGTGCATTTCCTTCTTTCAATCATTAGACATTGGAAACTATGTGCTGGTTCATAATCCATTTTACCTTCAGCGCACTACAACTAATTCGAGAAGTCTCTATATTTATGAGTCGACTAAAGTATTTCTAAGCTTGTCTTTCTGTATGAAATAATAGATTGTCCTGCATAATAAATCAGCTAAAACTAAATTATTTTTCTATCTGTACATAAATTTGTAGGTACTGATCTACTATTTGTGTCTTATAGGCACTATACTTTCACTGTGGATCTTATTCCAATGACTTACCTTGTAACAAAGCAGATTAAACTTAATGCAAATTAGGGATGAGATTTTAGTTGGTTACCTTTTACATTCATGCAGGTACCTAGTTGTGAAATTCTGTTAGAGGATTCTTCACTTTATCAAAGCGTTCTGTAGCTTTTCAAGCAACTTTAGCTGCAGCCTTTGAAAGATCTTAACGCACAAAAGCAATAAACCAACTACTTATCTATATTAACATAATTGACAGCTAATTGTTTTTTTGTGCTTTAGGAATTATATATAGTGAGGTAGTAGAGATAGGGGAGTAGACTCAGCATATGTTCTCTATGCTTTTCACAGACACAAGGCAACGATAAAAGAATTTAATTAGTCAGGATAAGATGGACAAGCGACTGTGGAGAGATAACTGAATTTTGTACACTCGCAAAATCGTTAGCTATTCTTGACTTACGCTGACCTTGTAGTACGTCTACATTTAACAATTCCAGAGCACATAAATTCACAATAATGCCAAGCTCAACTATAGCAAAAACGAAATATGATCTATTTCCAGCTAGGAATTAATGATGTCATATTGAATTTTATTTGAATTGTGACAACCGACCCGTATGGAAACTTTAATTTCACCATAGACGATTAGATTTAATTACCTACATAAAATATATGCTGTTGATGCACTTAAGTGGAAAACAAGTAACCCAGTTTGAATATAATTCACTAGGATTGTGTGCCTGCATGTACCAGAAACTAATTATGTTTATCTTTAACAAATTAACCCAAATACCAAGAACTGATTGAGACGAAATTCTATTTTATCTACAGCTACAGACAGTCATGCATTTATATAGATAGCATTATCTGTATAATTAATTCTAAACATTTCAGTTAATTGTGAGTTTGTTCATTCTTCATTTAACAGGAAAAAGGCAATGAATGATCCGAGAGATTTAACAAGTACAACACGAAACAATGCCTAAATGAAATCCGAGAATCTTTCTCCAACTACGATTACAATCGGAATAGATAGTTGTAATGGAAAATGAGCAGACTAGGGAAAATAATTAAATTCGGTGTCGGAGTACAGTACGTGAGAAGGATTTGAGTATTTGTTGAGTGTGTGGACTTAGGGATTGGTTTAGACAGGGATGACATTGTGTAGTATCTCATCAGGAGTTTCTCCGGCGGATTTTGACAGATTTTCAGTACAACTTAAGTGGACTAGAAAAGAAAAGTAATTGTGACTGACTTGCAAATAGTAATGGTATTGTTTATTGATCAATATTATTTTCAGGATGTAAGCTCCGCGCCCGTATGTGTGAGTAGAAAAATTCATTCTGTCTGACAGTATCCCGTTCGTATCGTTCTCGTTCGGTACGGTATCACGGTATCAGAGCAAAGTTGGCTTCCTTGCCACCATTAACCAAACCCAAGCAACTTTGAGTTTCGGAATGCCCCGAGCAAAGTTAAGTATTATAACAATTTATTTTTTCCGCAGTCGTTCGTTCGTTTCTTCGTTTATTCATTGATATGACATTATAATAGAATTCTGACTATATTTTATATATTTGAAAGCTATTGCAATTATAATTCGTATAATAATGTTTACGTAAGTACTTCCCTCTCTCTCCAACTTTTAACTAGCAACTTTTATCAAGTAATTCATTTGATGATTAGAGTCCCAAAGAAATATAAGCCACTGGTTTACCACAGACATGTAGATTATGTTAATGAAACGAGCCCAAGGCAACCGGTTTAGTTTTCTCTGTATTATACAAGTAAAAGTTTTTTTTAATGAAAAGTAAACTTGTACTGTCAACATGCAGTACGAAAGTACGATTGCGTTTTTTTATATAACAGTCTCCGTATTTCCTGTTTTTATCGTTCGATCTGTATTTTTCTGTCTGTAATATTTAATTTCATTTCGACTATTTACTTACATAAGAACTTAACAGCAATTTACAAGTAACGTGTCGCTACTTTTTTTTTCTTACTCTTACTGATTTGAGTGATTGGTATGATAATATTTTGGCAATGTTGTCTAGTATTGTAATTTTTGTTCTGTACTGAGCCATAATAATATACATAAGCTGAACTGAATTGAATTTATCACAGTACTTAATTAAACAATTAGTAGACTCTAGACATGGTCTTGAGATTTTTGCGTTGACTCTGCTCCTTCCTGCTGTACGTACAATTTGGGATAATCTAACGGGATGATGATGACATGTGAAGTTACGAGCCGGCTTCATAAAGCCACGTTTTCTACTCACAACCGAGCGTAGCCTCGTAAACTCTTTTTTATTTTTGTAGTTTGTATTTAATTTCGTTTTCTGATTTTTCTAGCGCCTGATCTAGTCTATTTTACAATGTAATTCTAGGTGGGTGGATAAATGATAAGCTTATGGGATGTGTAGTTGTTGTAGCTCGTAGCATTCGCCTTTTACTGTTACTGCAGCCAGTCTTGTATACATGTAGTGAGTGACATTAGTCGGATGTCTCATTTGAGACTTTCTGTCTTCCTTCGTTCCTAGTGCATAATTTTCTGTGGTTTTTCCTTGGATGTTCTTCTTTATACTCACATGTAACATCTAATATTCATTGTAGTCTATTTCTACTCTCTGAGTTGATGGGAGCATGTAGTGTTGCGTGTAACACATTTCTCTGCTGTGTACACACCACCTATAGTCCATAGATAACTTTGAATGACTGGTTTTTTATTGCCGCACTCGTCCTACCTACCCAGTACTCTCGTCGTTCTCCCTTTTTTCTTGCACTTAATGTAGCAAGTTATGTTGGATTGCACATCACTCCTCCTGCCTGCACTGCTCCACAGCCATGCCATCCCATGATTAATATTAAGCTAAATACAACGTAGACAACAATGTGCATTCGCATCTGCTTTCATTTCCCTCTTCTACATTATTTCCCAGCTGCTTCTGATCGATGATGAGTTTGCCTACAAAGTCAGCTACTACCATAGAATATTCTTCCTGCCGGATAAGTGCTTGCAACGACGCATTACTACACATACACCATTCTCTGATTCATTCGCATGGAAGTGCATAGAGATAAGTACGGAACTACGTAAGACGGAAGACAGAGATCGAGGAGGAGCAGGCAGAGTCGAACAATAGCCTTTGTGCAAAACCCACAATACATTTAGGTTTTGTCTATTTTTAAAACTAAAAATATCTGCAATTTATTTCTGCTCCTTCTCTTCATTTCCTTTCACACTTCAAAATTACTAAAGTCTTCATCTCCGCTACTTATCTCTTGACTTCTCTTGTCATCACATCGCATTTCAGATCTCCTTGATTACTCTCAGCTCATCTGAGACTTAATTATAACTCAAAAACAACACTATTCACACTCATAAACACAAGATTTTTATATGTCCCTAGTACAACTTTTTACCTTTACTACAAAATACTCATTACGGGAATTTTCTATACACATTATATTTTTCTGTAGTCAAATTCCAGAGGCGCTTACAACCAAGAATTAGATGTGCTTTCATGAAAAGTTTCATGCTGCATGAAATATAAAATTACAAGTTGTAATAGGTTTTACTATTTACTAACTCTCTTTTGTTTAGTAGTCATTTAATCTACTTCTCTAGTGTGTCAATGGGAATATGGTGTATTTACTTGAGTCGAGGAGAATAATTACCACAACATGTAATTAGAATACTCACAGAGATTAACTCTATTGTGTCACAATTTAAAGAGCAGATTTTGAGAAAGTTACCATTGAAC
>JAAAYG020014592.1:0-15317 GCA_009936455.2 Tomocerus minor
TCGCTGTAAATCATCGATTTTTCACCAAAAATCATGCGGTTTTCGCTGTAAATCATCGATTTTTCACCAAAAATCATCGATTTTTCACCAAAAATCATCGATTTTTCACCAAAAATCATCGATTTTTCACCAAAAATCATGCGGTTTTCGCTGTAAATCATCGCTTTTTCACCAAAAATCATGCGGTTTTCGCTGTAAATCATCCATTTTTCACAAAAAATCATGCGGTTTTCGCTGTAAATCATCGATTTTTCACCCTAAATCATGCCAACCGCTACTTATTTACAGCCGTTTTTACAATGGTTTATTTTTACATGCCATGCTTACACGTATTTATAAGAAAGAGCAGACTCCAACACAAGTTACACTACACAACAGCAGTATGCATAGTAGTAGCTACATAGATACCTACTTTTAGTTCTTGTTATAGTTAGATGTCTAGTTTCAGAGCAAAAGCACACACACACCACTAAGCCGGTAGCAGAAAAAATCGTGGAATCTATAGAATTTTGGAAACGAAAACGATGAATGTGAGTCTTCTGTGGGAAATACTGCCACAGCCAATGCCTAATACAATTTTATTGCCATGTCATTTCGCATGCTATATGTCTTCAGAAGGAACGTCACTGAAATGCTCAATTCCTAATCACAGCATTCTAGTAATGAATAAGAAAAGAAACGTATATATCTTCAAAGGCTTCCGATCAAAAATGTGAACGGGAAAAATCTGAAATCTGTCAATTACTAGAATAGTTAATACCCATACCTTCTTAGGGAGGGGTTGCCACGATTTCCAGCCCTGATTCAAAGAGAACAGGGCATCAAAAGGGCAACTTTTTGCCGTATTGCCTTTTTGCTTGCCTTTTTGTCTATCAAAATTAGCAAAAAGGCGCCTTTTTGACTTTTTGCCCTTTTTCTTTAAAATTTGACAATGTAAACACCGAAGAATATAAATTTTCCAGTAAATTACGTACTAGTTACTTTCCAAATTGAATGAATATACGCACATGCACTGGAAACAACAATTAGCAATATTTTATTGACAGAAACCGAAATTCAGTTACAGTAACAATTGAATCTTTAGTTCCTTGAACATTATAGATGGAGGAAGCTACTGCAAAAAATCAAAAATGCCAAATAGTCAAAAAGGCCAAAAAGTCAAAAAGGCGCCGTTTTGCCTTTTTCCTCTCTAATAGGCAGCCTTTTTCATGCCCTGAAAGAGAACGGCTTAATGTAGAGCAAAGAAATAAACATTTTTGAAATCTGCTCATATTTTTTGAGGGCAGAGGTTTCCAACATTTTTAAAAATCAAATTCTGTACAAGTATTCTGTATTCAGTACATTGACATTTTTTGCAGCTTTGTACGTTTGTACGTACGCACGTACGTGCGTTTGTACGCTTTGAACGTACTGTCGGAATCTGGGCTCGAAAATTTTGCATTTGAAATTAGGCTCAATGCCACGGCGGCAAAGCGACATATAGAATTCTTATGGGAAAATTTTTAAATTCTTGTCGCAAATTATAATGTCTCACAGAATCTTGTCAACAACACCTTAACACAACTTAGGCTGTGCGAGGCTGTCCCGCACTGCAGAGCCCATACACGGATAGTGGTAGTTCCCTGTATAATGTTTGTACTGTATGTATGTATACCTAATAATAATTGTGATTTTGTTTCGTTATTCAGTTACATTTGTATCTACGTATAATAATAATATTTAATCTTCTAGAGTGTATTCAGTCACGTACTTACGCACGAGCGATAAGTTTAAACTTTGGCGTTTTAAAAGTTTATTACTCCTGGAATGCTAAGACTTGTAATGATTTATTCGAATGTTTTGAAGATAATTTTCCTAAAATAAAAGCTTCCTTTAGTTAATACCATGACTATGTTATCATAAACGAGGGTCATATATACAATTTATGACTTCTTAAAATGATAATTGCACAGAAACCGTTTCAAAGTTTATAAACTCTTTTAGAGATGTTAACAATTTATTATAGATGCCGACACGACATTTCTAGAAACTTAAAGGGTAAAGCAAAAAGTACGGATATATCTAGAAACTCGTATTTGCCTTACTGTAGGTCCAGATAATATTGTGGTACTTCTAGAAATATTTGTTTATTTTCAGATTTATGCTACTTAATGTTAATAATAATGCAATGCAATGCATGCACACCTAAAATCTTCAATTTGCGAAAGGAAAAAAGTCTATGGTATGAAAATTGTAGTTCTCGTAATTATTGTATTTCAAATTAATTATTAACAAAAAATAGAATCAAAGAAAAAATGTAAGAACAACAATTGTTATCGATACGAATTAAGCCTAGTATTACGAAGACAGTTATATTATTATTATATCTAAAGTGTAGTACAACCTAAAACTTTCTCTAGCAACACTGTGGACAATTTATTAGCACTCCCCAAATTTAATTTAGTTAACAATAACATGGGGAAAAACTCTAGTGGAAAGTGTTGAAGTATCTTTGATTGCCATATGTGAATTAGTTTTGTAATTGAATTCGCTTTTTCACATTTTCTTCCACTCTGACAGTAACCCAGCAAAATCAAACAAAAGTTACTTCCGCAAAGGACCCGCTGTCCCTTGCAGGAACTAATAAAGATTTTCCCCCTTTTAGTAACATCACAGGTATGGCAATTAATTACTTCAATTTATACGGTATTTAACCGTAACGGTATTTTATAAGCACAGTGCCGGCACAAGAAGAATCTGCTATTTACATAAAATTACACATAAGTTTGCATTTGTAACATGATTTTCTGGAAAGGTTCACCTGTCCAACTTTCAAACTATTATAAATATTTTATGAAACAATCATCTGCTTTGTATGTTTTGGGGTGTACAATTTCATTAACTGTGCACCACGAAATCGCATGTGTCAATAAAAATGGAGAGGCGGCGCGGTGTAAGTAAGCATCCCTCATTCCACCATTGCATTGTTGCAGTCTCTGACGCAGATGTGTATTGTACATTTGAACGTTTCACGACGATTATTTGCATATTTGTTCATTGTACGAATTGATTCTGGCTGGATGTCAGGTGGAACAAAAAAGCAAAATAAATTAGCATTTTTACATTAGAGTTCTTAATGTTCTTATCGCCTGACAAAGTAAAAGTGGTGAAGATAACTGGTTTCACAATACTATTTGACATTCAAAATTCAAAATACATAAAATTGCACTGTTAATTATTTATTGTTTTAAATGTTACTTCGTTACCTGCTGGTACAATTTTTTCACACTAGTTAGTGGACATTGGTATTAGACATAAAAGCCAGGAATCCAATCATTGCAAATAAGGGTACGTGTGAAACCAATTTGCAGAACTCCAACAAGAGTCAAATGTATCATCAATCCGACAACTGAATACTACCGATTATAGCGATTACGTAAGTTCGCATTTTTAAACTTGATCTCTATAATTTTTTTACAAAAATAAAATTAATTAAACAAATTAGACGAGGAACAAAAATTGCTTGTTCCCCCCTTTGATATGAAGTGATAAACAATAATTAAAAATTACTACAGACTGACTACAGAGAATAATGACTTGATGAATTGGTATTGTGGCCGACTTGTTTTCTGCAACAAGGTCAGGACCATATAAACGTCTTTTGGATAGCATAGATTTATGGGATTCCGATTCCGCCATTATAATTCCGCCATAATGACGGAATTACAATTCTGCCATTTTTTCAAACTCGAGTTTGCTAATGGCAACTCCTCTGTGATTTTTAAATAAATAATAGGGAGCTTTTTTATCAACAAGTGCAACGACGCTGGCCCTTTTGAAAAGACCAGGATATTCCCAATCAACGGGTCCAATGGCAAGTGTAATACATTTATCTATAGCAAATAAAAATCCTTGTTCGTCCTCTTCAAAGTTTAATCTTATGCCACGGATAAGACTGCACAAACGTATGACAATTAATTCTGGCTTCAAATGAGCCCAAGTTTCGCGAAGGGATTTTAGAGAATATGCAGAAAATATCAATTTTTCCAGACGCCTACTACCCTCCCCTGTAATTACAACAGTTTTTCCGATCTGAATATTTTTGACATTTTTTGATATCCAGTCTATCTCAATGTTGTTTTCCCCGGAGCGATATACTTCTAATTCTAATGACACTAGATTTTCACACGTTTGAAATTTTTTAACATCAGCTGCCGTGATTTTCAAGCGTTTCAAATTGGGCAGCGACAGAGATGGTATATCTGAGTGTGGAGCAGAATTCAGAATTGTCAGTTTTTCTACCATTTTAGGAATGGTAGGCAAAAATGAACATTCGGTCATTTTCATATTTGTAATATCAATTGTCGTGTTCTCCTCTGCAGATGACAGAAATCTAATTCCTGACAAGTTAAAATATTTCACTTTCCAATTGGAATATTTCCAGTTGACAAGCTTAACGCATGTTAAATCCATTGTGTCTACTTCAAATTTTCCTGACAAATCTAAGGAGAGATTACTAGTGGAATAGCTCATGATAGTACATTGTCTCAGATTATCAAACTTTAGGAACTGATTTATACAGGTATCATCACTAGGAAAAACAAATTTACAATATATTAGATTAATTGTCACTGGTGACATGCAACTTTCATTTGTTACAATCAGTTTGCATTCACGAAGATTGAGAAACTTGACATGAATAAGAACATCTAGTGAAAAATTCAGTTTTGTCATACCATGGGCATGAGTCACCACTAGCTTCGTGATGTGTAGAGCTTTTAGTAAGTGACTCATGTCATAGGTGTCCAAACTATTTTCGAGTTTTATTTTATCTATTGCTAAATCAGTGATGTCCTTTCCTACTGTATCGAAGAAGTCACGCAAGATTGAATCGCTCCATGGTGACTTGCTTTTACCACGGAGCGTGAGTTTTGTGGATGTAAATGGAATCTTCGAAGATGAACGTTCAAATAGATTTTTGAAGTTAGGAATAGATTTTGAAAATGTCTTCGGATGAGATGGATAGCCAAATGTTATTCTCGACAACTGCCGAAGAAAAGGTACAGCAGCATGATTCCACTCCTTGCAGACAAAACGAACTTTCTTAATTTGGCGCAAGTTAAGGAAGCCGCAAATGCATTCTATTACCTGTAATAAAAACATATTAATAATCAGTTGATAATTATAACAGAAACTAAAATCTATTTATAAATCTTAATTATTCATACGGAAGCTATCAGAAACGGATTTTTCTTTTCCGGCGAATCGCTTGTCGGATCCTCAACGGAAGTCGTTCTGTCCACAAATGTATCATTGTTAATTGATACGATATTTGAAGTCTCATTCTCTGTTGAAAAAGTTTGTGAAGTCTCATTCTCTGTTGACACAGTCTCTGAAGCGTCATTCTCAGCTTTCCCTATCTCTGAAACGTCATTATCACCTTTCCCTATCCCTGAAGCGTCATTCTCCGCTTTTATAATCTCTGATGCATTCTCAGTTGACACGATCTCTGAAGCTTCATTCTGAGTTGACATGATCTCTGAAACTCGATTCTGAGATGATACGATCTCTGACGCTTGATTCTTAGTTGACCCTATCTCGGAAGCTTCATTCTCAGTTGACACGATCTCGTAAGCTTGATTCGGAGTTGATGATATCTCTGAAGCGTGATTCTGAGTTGACACGATCTCTGAAACTTGATTCTGAGTTGTCTCGAAAGCGTCATTCTTAGTTGACATGGTCACTGAAGCAACATTTTCAGTTGACACGATCTCGGAAGCAAGATTTTCAGTTGACATGATTGCTGAATTTACACTTTCAGTTTTCATGATTGTTGAATTTACATTTTCAGGAAACTCATGTTGTGGAACTTGGTTGGTCAATTTGGAATATCCATTCGTAATCTCCATGATATTAGATATTATCTGACTTGATCTGTTTATAAAAATACAAGTACTTACTATTTTGTTAATTGATATGAGATATCTTTAAAAAAAACTATATATAGAAGTAATAAGACAACTATAGTAGCTTGACACTCTGTTGGTTATTTAAAAATGAAGTACATTAAATTTGCCTTACTGTTTCTTTTCTTTCTTCTTTTAAGAACAGTCCTGTTTACACAGGTAGCACATCCCAATATTGTAAGTTTATATAACAATATCAAACACTATAAATGGCATTTCAATTGTTTAACAGCCAGTAAATCAAAAATAAATCAACGCTTAGACACTTATGCCTGATAGGCACATTTTACTAAAGGGATACTTATGAAAAGCAATCTGACAGGAATCTGAAAACGAACTAAAATGCCCGGAATTTTCCATCAGTGAAATCCTATGTCCCTTCGAATTTCCCGCCCGGTCTACTGCTTAATAACTAGCAAAGATGCTTCTATCAGCTTCTACGTTCAGATTATTTCATAAAACGTTGAATAAGTTTGAGTTTCTAACTAAAACATAAAAGCATTGTGTGTGAATAGGAAGCTAAGCATTTCAGTCGTACTATAGTGTCTGTAGCATACATAGTATGGAATCTGTAAAATAAGCATGAACCAATTTGTTTTCATGGTTTCTTGCTGGGATTTTGTATGTTTGTGAAGAAATTTCAGAGTTTCAACTTGGGAAGCCCGAAATCCCGTCTGCGGGACGGAAAAACCCATTTTCTCTGTACTCAATGCAATGGCAATGTCATGCCTTTTGACTGGAATACATTCTGAATGCATTGCATCCCCACAATAACCTGTCAACGATTATTAACTTCCCGTAGTCCATTTTGGACAGAAATGAATTATTTCGTCACATGAATGCAAAAGCCCACCAAGAATCCATAGAAACACTTTGGCATGAACCGTCACAAATCTAAAACGTTATTCATGGAAAATCTTCGGTCCATGTTCGGAACGAACACACCAAGCAAGACCAACATGTGCAGTAGATAAATCAGTAGATTACTAGATAATCTCTATGCACAAGCAGAATTAGTGAGTTTCTGCATTACCCCAAAATTTACCAATAGCCCACAAAGGAATTATAGACGTCCTTTAATTATCTATGGTATAAAAAATTTGGAGTACATTCAGAAACTCCTTAATTCTACAATTTCTATCTTGTCTTATTATTTATGCATATAATATTATCTCTTCTGCAATCAATTGATAACTACTGCGGGCTCCAATGAGATGCCTTAATTAGTTACAAAATAAATGAACCAGAGCAGCCAACTTTGTGTTTGCTAACCGGCGGTAGATAGGAAAAGTTTTCAAATTAAAATCTAATCAGGTTTTTATAAAATATTTTAAGTAATGAGCGTATTAAGAAATATGGATTTCAGTTTCGCTAAAGGTATTATGTGGGTAATGCATAGTACATCTTCTTTCTGTCGAGAGCAAATGACCTACGGGTCACATTTAGTTTACATGAATGTGATATTGTGACGTATATTATTATTGTATATATTATCTAGAATTAAAAATAAGTGAAGTTCTTCATTGGAGATCAATGAATTAAGATAGCAGTGATTATGGTAAATGTAAATGTAACTGTTAAAATGAAATGCTTTTATGTAATGCAAATTTCAAAGTTTTTATTGAAAGGATTACAAAAATACGTTTACATACATACCATATTTTTGAAATAGAGCATCACAAATATCGCATTTGTTTAGGATCATCTTAAATATCGTATCGATATGTAAAATACAGATTTATAACCTTAATTACTATTATCTCAGCATTGTACAGACATAGTGTCTGATTACCTTATTGCTAGTGGACAGCGAGCACGTTGGACGATAGTAAAAATTATCAAAAAACGCTTAAAAGGCTTAGTTCCTTTGCAAGCGTTCGCTATTGCGCAAAGATTTCGTATGTAAATGTGCAGACATCTATTTATACTGTTATATTTCAGTGGTTATTAATCCTACTGAAGCGTTTTATTTTGTGAGAAAACAAAATTGCAATTTTTGACATACATTTGGATACAGGACAAAATTCTATAAAAATATTTAGACAAGTGACATTTGATTAATGGTTATTAGATAGCTTAATTGAGCTATTACAAATAATGTCATTAGATGGAAGATTCAGGCTTGGAGAGATATTCATTATTTCAAAGGTAATACAAAAGGTGGGAAAGTCTTTCATTAGTTGGATTTCCAAGGGCCAGGCCAGTCAAATAAGCCAGTTTATGAGCATACTGGCAAGGTGCAGGCACTGCCACAGTACCAGACCAGTTATAATACATATGAGTTAGCTTATAAGTTAGTCGTTGTATTTTATCAGCGTCCAAGCCTTGCTTGTCAAACAGGACGTTGTAAGATGTAGGACTTACAGTACCTTGCCGTACACATTGAGCAACCAGATAGAAATCGTACCTACAAACAATTAAAATGCTGAATTAATTTTAGTGACTATGAGATGCAGATACAAAAATATTTGTTTTGAAGTTAACCTTTCAGGAAGCGTTATGACATCATCAACAAGAGTCCCTGGTTCTGGATTTACCGGCCGTCCATGATTCCTGACATCCGGATAAAATATTCTTGTATTTATCTTTTTTGTAACAACCAAAAACGAGAATTTGGGCAAATCTCTTTGAGCGGCCTTGTACACGGTCAAAAGAGCACTCTAAATGAATATTAAGCCATAAAAAGACAAATGAATAAAATGTGTTTATGTAAATTGTGTGTTGAAGAATTTAATATTTTTTTTTGAATTCTGCATTTGTTTTCCAACCTTAATTTGTGCCAACTCTGTATCATATACGAATGTAAGCTGCCCTTCTCCTACACCATCACGATACATAATTATCCGGTCCGGTAAAGTATCATTCACTTTATTGTAAGCATACAGGCACTCTATCAGACGAAATATTAGGGTTAAATATTGTACACCTGACACCTACATATCATAAAGTATTTGATACTACGCTTATAACGAATAAATAGGCCTAGGTGCATGATTAGAATATTACATGAACAATCCTGGTCATGAATGAGATAATTAAGGCTGCACTTTTAAGGGGCACGAGCCATTTACCCAGCTTATAGCTTACCTACTTATACATTTTAGGCATTTTGATTGAAAAGAGTATTTTGTTTCAAATCGAATCTCCTTTTTTTGAGTGAGCCTATTGAAAAAGTTAAGGGGGGCTGGAGATGTGTGTTTTTCCTACTTCAACTTCTCATACAGAACTGGAACAGTTTTAGGTCAATCAGGTCATATGCGCATGAAAAACGACGCGCAGGCCAGAAGGTTGCCTTTTATTAAAATTTCAACCAAGAAATGGTTGCAAAACATTTTTTTTTAAATATAGAGACTTGGGTGCCAACATTTTGGCAGCTAATTTTTCAAAGATAAAAGTGAATTTTATAAAGTCCGTTTTCCAATTTTGATTGAGAAACTGCCGAAATGTAATTTGAATCCTAAGTAGACGTAGCACAGCGAAAGGACGACACACAATGCAAAAGTGACGTGTGTTGGATGGGTTGGGTTAGAGAAACAGTTGTTTACATTTTCCTCTATTCTTGCTTACACTGCACTACTTTCGTTATTACTCCTGTAAGATTTTTGTAGTTTATAACAAATAGATTCCACTAGTTGGTACTGCCGAACCTTAAAGGGGCATTAATGTTACTATCTATGAATCGCGCCCACGGAATTTCGATATCGTTTGGAACTATTGAAAACCAGAAGAGAATATTTCCCCAACTGATGGAAGCAATCTTTTTAAAAGAAATCGATATCAAAATACTGTGGTCGTGTATTATAGATACTGAACTAGTGAATATTTTGGGCTATTCAGATATTTGATAAACACACTTAAAAAAAGGAAATTCGGTTTGGAAAAGTAACTTACTTCAATGAAATAATGTCAGAATTTTAAACTTCAAAATCTGGTAGCCCGTTCTTAATTTAATATTACAGAATAATATACTAATGCAGATGAGTAGGTTATCCCCATTCTCCCAACCTTACATGGCATTATTTCCGGCAGAGTTCAGACTTTGTAGAAGGATTCATCTGAACCTAATTTGCAAACTATCTGAAGTTATTATACAATTGACTCCACGCACGGGGTTTTTGACGCTTTAGTTTTCATTGCCTAAGGGTTTTACCTAGAATTTAATTTAAAAAAATCTTAGATACATACTCCATTTCGAAAATAGTCTCAATCGACTGCAAATAATATTTTGATTTCAAAATTGCTAGGAGTTTGAGGTTTTAATTCAAATTTTGTTGGTCTAAATTCAATTTAAAGCATTCAGACAACCACGTCGGGATGGAATACGTTGCTAAGATTTTTTTAATTGAAAATTGTGGGTTAAGCCCTTTAGCAATTAAAAGAAAAGTGCCAAACCCCCCTAATAACTTTCACCCACGTGGAGTAAAGGGTTAGGTTAGTAAATGGTAATCATTTTAAATTTTTTGCAAGTAAGGTCCACATGAATCGATCCACAAAGTTTGACTTCGTCAGAAATACAATAGTGCCTTGTGAGGTAGGTACTGTCTTTAAAAGACATTACTTTTTGCAAGTGCTAAATGATTTTGTTTATTTCAAAATCGTATTGAGTAGAAATAAAAGCTAGAAATGTAATAAGTATCATTATCAAAGTCAACGTGAAGTTTCTCAAAGAATATGTTTACGAAAACGTTTATATCTTACTTGTCATATCACCACATAAATTGCTGGACAATTCTTCTTGGCTGTTGTGAAACGAAACAGTACTGTAGTATTTCGAGATCGTGCTGTTAGTAGATGCTACCATTGCTCCTACACTTGCTCCCTTTCGCTTTCCGCAATGATACACGTCAAAACCAATAACCATCAAGTTCTGTAAAAGAAAAATCAAAAATTCAGTGAAATAGAAAAATTAAAAATTATCACTTCATTATTCATTTTTATCCAGCAGAGTAGACATGATCCTTGATCATCCAATTTAGTAATAAAGAACTAAATACCAAATATTTATACAATAAGGTAGGTACCTAGCTAAAAAGCAAGTTTAAAGGAACTTACTTTCAAAGGAACTGCAACCGTCCATGGTTCACCACCAAGTTTAGCATTAATTTGGATGACAATTTTCGTACAAATTGACATTAAATTTTTATTAGCGTTTCTGGCCAAAAAGCACTGGGAAGGAACTAAAGGAATTTTTTGAAATGCTTAATCATTTTTATTATATTTATTAAATGATTTAGGATTTTCGAAATCTCATTTTCATTACCTCCATAATCAATACAACAACGCTTTTTGATAGCGGAATACGTATCAATTTTATTGTTGGGCAGCACCGAGAAAATTAACTGAAGACTGTCCTGGTAAGTTGACATTGCTTGGTTGATTGCATTTATGTAGTTTTGAGCTCGAATATCCGGAATTCGAATCCTACAAAAGTGGTGCATTACATAATAGAAATTGCATAATAGAAATTTCAAAACATAAATATTTAAATTACACTTCTTGCGGTGGGCGTAAACTAAATCTTAAGCCTCTGCCAACGTTCATCATTGTCTTAGTGAGCTGCTCAACCACTTGCGCATCTCTTGCTGGAACTATTGCGACCCAATTCGTCAGATTAATAGACTTCAGCATCTGGGAATCTATGTCCAATTTAAAAAAAATAGATTATTACCAACCATCCTTTTAAATTTAGACTGCTTAACTCTTTAGCAAAATGTAAACAATCTTGGCAAACAGAAAAGTAATAAAACAATATATTATAATAAGAAAACTAATTCACCATTAATAGTAAGCTATAAAGTGATAATAATTTTGGCAATAGCACTACTCATAAAAAAACTAATTCACCATTAATAGTAAGCTAGAAAGTGGTAATAATTTTGGCAATAGCACTACTCATACAAAAACGTGTCTGTCTAAACCAACCTGTCTAAAAAATTATTAATATTTATTCTTAAATGCTACACACTGTGTGTCCATTTTTCAAACAGCAGTTTTTAAAGCGTAAAATAGGAATAATTCTCTTCAATAATTACTTCTAAACGCTCGTGTCCAATCTGCTTTGTCATCCGGTGTTTCTTTATTATTCCCAAATATAATATCTTCTCTCGGAAGAACTCGACCATCCATTTCCACAAGTCGATCTCTAAATCTTAATCCCCACTTATCCAGATCTTCTCGAATCTGTGGATACATTTCATTAAGAATATTACTGAAAAACTAAATATAGCAAATACGTTATGTTGGATTCTGTTTAATTGGGTGAATAATTATATTAAAATAATTGAAATAGTTAGGTGTTACGAAATATTAATTATTCTTTATTAATTCTTTTATTTTACTATTGTGTCCTAAACTGACAAAAAATAACCTTTTTTTTTGTAACTGACAAACTGATATGGTTTTTTCCAATTATGGAATGAAATATATATAAAAGCAAAATAAAAAGTAAAGATGCGATTGAAAATCATGCTATTGGGAAAGTATACTTACAGCTGGCTGCCTTTGAAGTCGGTGCATAAATTGTCGAACTGCGTCGACCCTTTGGTCAGGGCCTACATGAAGGTGACTAGTGAGTGCTTTCATAAGCTGGAAATTTCCCCTCATGGCATCAGTGAGACCCGTCATCTGACACAACTCAGGGACCAGCCTGATTGGTCCCGTCAGGCCGCGATGGTAATCTTTCTTCTTAAGGCGAGAAATGAGCATAGGTTGCTTCATATCCTTGATAGTGATGTTGTAGCGATTTTTAAAATAGTCGGCAAATGAGACTTCCTTTCCATTCATATCAAAAGTTTGAGTGGGATTAGAATCCCAATCGATGTCATCAACTCTGTAAGTCTTTCGATTGTAATGAGTCATTACTATAGAGCCCACAATTTCGTTCATAACATTTTTCTGTAAAATAAATTAAAAAACATTTATGACAATAATGTGTTTGCTAGGGGGAGTGTATGATCAAGTGACAGTAATACAAAAGTTTGACCTCAGAGACATTAAAGATGAAGTATAGAAAGTGTTTACCTTGAAATCCCCATGCCCTCCTCTTAAGGAGCACATGACATTTAAGCAGTTGTCAAGTCTCAAAACTTTATGGGTAACTTCAACGCCGAGGAGGACGTTTTGTTCGTGATGTCGCATTACAGTTTTATATCCCGGCCAAAGCTCCAAGTTCTGGGCGTCCATTCTTATCGCCTGATGCCGATCGTAAAAGTGACGGCCCAGCTCTTCGAGGTCCATCATGGAAAGACATTTTCGTACTACGATGTTGTAGAACTGCAGGTACATGACATCAGTCGGTGCCAACTCACCCACCAAACGGATTGTCATTTCCACCTTTTCCTTACTGGGATCTCTGTATGAATAAAGACGCATCGGCTGTCAAAAGAAAACATAATATTTGTCAGACATTATTCAACATCAAAAAATTTAGAAAATGGGATGTTTACTTATGCATTATTGTAAAAAAACAGTAAAAATAATCAATTACTTCTGGAGTAAGTTTTGCGCAATTATATAGAGTTGAGCCATCAAAAATATAAGCCCCCAAACTAGCTGCGTGGGGTCTAAGAAGTTGTTTCTTCACGCTGCTTCTCTCTTCAGGAGGTTCGTAGCCAACGTGGTAGCTGTAGATGCACCAGTCAGGACGTCGATCCAAAACGAAGTAATTGGACAAGAGGGCGACTTTCTTTCCAGAATGTCCCTGCTTAGTCAATTCTGCCGGTTTTGAAATGACGAGATCATGACGATCCAGTCTTTCTTGTCTCCTATCTCGATCCACACGCCCTCGCCCTCTTCCCAAACCACGCCCTCTATCGTCCCCTCCTCGACCGCGTCCTCTATCGTCTCCTCCGCGACCACGCACTCTATCGTCCCCTCCTCGCCCGCGTCCTCTATCGTCCCCTCCACGACCACGCACACTATCGTCCCCTCCTCGACCATATCCTCTATCGTCATCTCCGCGACCATGCCCTCTATCATCGTCTCCTCGACCATATCCTCTATCCTCATCTCTGCGACCACGCCCCCTATCGTACCCTCCTCGACCATATCCTCTATCTTCCTCTCCTCGACCATATCCTCTATCGCCCCCTCTCCGGCCACCTCGCTCTCTTTCATCACCCCTTTCATAACTACTTCGATCCCTCTCTTCACCCCCGCGGCCATGATATCCCCCACGCCCTCTTTCTACGCCTTCTCTTTGTCTTGAAGAGCGTGGCGACCGACGACTCTCGTCACTATCGTAGTCGGAGGGAAAATCCGATTGTACTGAGGGGGAAGAATTCACTAATTCTGCTCCCATAGGCTCGCCGTGGTACTCGCGCCCGCCAAATTCCAAGGTTTCCTGGCGGTCTCTACTACGTCTCCTCCGACTGCTTCCAGCATGGCTAGGAGTGCTTCGAGATCTTTTGGGGGAAGACCCTGTTGAAAATTTTAATTATAAGTATATGGTGGAAATTATCTTACATATTTAAAATGTAAAGCAAATTAATTGACGCGGACATTATTTTTATTTGATACTACTATATGATTTTAAAACTGGCACTAGTTAATCTAAACGTTTTGCTAGCAATATGTTATTAAAAGAAACTAACCCCCTCCATGTTCGGATCTCTTCATAATGATATATTATTGATGCTTTGCTTACTAGTGACCAGGCAGTAACTAGAGCAATACATGCGGCAATTATCAATTTCGAATTTAAAAAAAAAATAAGGCTTTCAAAACTCTTAGCTACACATTTTAAGTCTCCTGTCCCTTCTACTGTTTAAAATAAGTTGTAAAATAAAAATTCTATATATTAATCTAAAATCACAAAAGTCAAAAGCTGTAAAAGAGAATCTTTTGGCAAAATTTAAACAAAATAAAAGAGATCAACTCAATGGTATCTATGCATAATTCCAAAGTATCGTATCTTCTACATAACCAAATGTCAGAGATTCCCGCTTTAAAATTTTCTCTAAGCTGAATATGCTGTCAAACATGATACAAGATACAACTACACAACTCAGTCTACAACACAGCAGCTCTATTGTATTCTAATAACATAACAGTTTAAAAGTCGCATATTGCCTCCCATGCAAACTAAAGGTCTATTTTATTTACACTAAGCACAAACTACGCTGTTTCACATTTATCGGCGTCACATCGACACTCTCTCCTCCCTGTACTTTTATGTAAGTAGCTACTCGCCTCTACCTGCGACTTGTTCTTTTGGTTTCTTCATCTTTTGCTTACCGATTTTCAACAGATCGAGGTTTCCTATACTGTTGCTAGACAGTTTGGCAGACTTCTGTTATTAATACTTGTGATTTGGTTACCATTTCCAAGTAGAAGTATCAACCTACTTAATGTTAAACTACAGTTTGCATATCA
>JAAAYG020014603.1:0-21468 GCA_009936455.2 Tomocerus minor
TATGTAATTTCCGTTATTAAATGAATAATGACAATGATCTTTTATTGCAGAATCTGAAGACACACGTATACTTCTGTAGCTAGAGACAACAATTTTCTGGAAGCCGAAAAGTAAAGTAATCAGAAGAAGCCTGTGCACATTGCAACAACGTTCTAACTTTGACCTTTAAGGAACCAAGCTATCTTAGTCGGATAAACTATATCGTAGTAAATTCTTACTAAATATTCTTGAAGCTGGAAAAACAAATAATCATGGGGGGTATCGACCAACACTTTTGTCTTCGTTGGAATAACCACGCAAGCAACTTCACAGAAGTCTTGGAACGCCTTTTACAACAAGAAGCCTTGACAGACGTAACTTTAGCATGTGAGGGACAGACGTTCCGGGCTCATCAAACGGTTTTATCAGCGTGTAGCCCTTATTTTGAAAATGTCCTAGTAAAGAACACGCACCCACATCCCATAATTTTCATGAAGGACATTAAGTCCTCGGAAATGAAAGCACTCCTTAATTTTATGTATAAAGGAGAAGTGAATGTATCGCAATCGTCTTTGTCTGAATTTCTCAAGACGGCTGAGGCTTTAAAAATCAGAGGATTGACTGAGGGAAGTGACGGGAACAGTTCTAATGAAGGCAACTCGAAAGATAACGAGCGAACAAGTTCTGGTAAAAATGCAAACGTCGCTTCGAATTCTGCTGATTCTAGTGGAAGTCACGGCCACAATGAATGTGTTCCAAGCCGGAAGCGACGCCGTATTTCTACGAGCAGTAATGAAGATTCATATGAGCCCCTGCATGTAAATTCAAATCACCAGGTATGCTTTTATACTTTTCATATAATTACGTAGGTAGTAGGAAAAATCAGGGATTTCATTATTATTAAAAAATAATTTTAGGAGACAATGTCCAAAGTAATGGATGGCTCGCTGCGATCCGTAGATGTAGTGTCGATAACTTCATCTGGAAGTAGGCCTTCACCTCCAGCCTTAATTGCGATCGGAAAACAATCAGGGAATCGATCCTCAGCCCAGCCTAGTCCGCTCGTTAATTCTGACTCCATTGATCCCACATCATTTCTGATGCCTGTCTTGAAAGGAGATGCAGATTACGAATTGGTTGAGCCTAATATGAATGTTAAAGTTGAAGATGATGATGATGACGACGATGATGGGTTGGACGATAAATATGAAATCGGGTATTATCCACATGCAGTTTCTATAATGGTACGTGGCATAACTGTAATCATTTGACTACCATGGTTTATGAAATGTCATGATAATTGTATTGTACGTTTTCACAATGATATTAATCAAGTTAATAATTGCCTTAATTAATGATTCTGTTTTGCTGGCAGGACAAATCGAACGACGACGATGATGAAAAAGGAGATACTGGAGATTCTGATCTGCAAAGCTCTTCCAATTTAGAAGGACTTGAAATTAGTGACGGTAAGTACACAAAACTTTTGTCATATATTTCTGTATGCTGTTTATTTAGTTTAAATTGTGTGATAATTACTACTAATCAAATATATTTGTGTTCGTCCTTTTTTCTTTGATACCTACTTAAAATATAGCAGTTTACGTCTGTTTATGTACTTAATTTTTGTTTAAATCATTAGTTTGTTTTTTTGTACTTTGTAATTGACCATTAAAATGCAAAGGAAGGGCATTCCTCTAAGATGCGTGAGCTATTAGGGAATTATAAAACACATCTGTAATTCATTGTCCAGAACTTATAAAAACTTCAAATCCTGCTTATACAGACATAGTTAGGGGTTCTGATAGGTAGTTGTATTAATAATCTTAAGGGTATTCAGAGGTCGTTTAGGGTGCTAAAAATCAATTGTGTTAAGCCGAAGTCATTTAGCGAGCAGGTATATTGAAGTAGCTATACTTCATTTTCATAGTAGTACCAAAATATTAACTAAATATTCGTTCTTCTGCTGATAACCCGACTTTTCTGCACAGAATAGTATGAAGCAGGAAATGTGCTCTAGTTGTAGCAAAATAATGATTTAGTAGCAAACTGTTAACTAATAATCAATACTATAGATTCTTAAAACCAAGGCGCGACTGTGATTTTGGGTTTTTTACTTGGTTGCAGTTGCAGTACCACGGGGAAGGTCAAAAGCACAGTCTATGAGAGAAAGAGATCGTATACCTTCGAGGAATGCTAGTCTGGAAAGAGCGACAGACATTCCAATTGACTTGCAAAAAAATCAGGAACACAATTCGCCATATAATGCAGTTAATGTAGAAAAAAGTCAATATGTAGATTTTATTAAGCGAAAAATGATTCGCCACAGCCAAAGTATACAACCGACTTATGCTCGGCCTTCTTCCTCTAATTTTCCAAAAGCCTACGAGGAAAATGTTAATAATGAGATACTAGCACATTCTCTAATTCCAGAAATAAGTTCTTCCAGTATAACAATCAGTAGTGTTTCTCATAGGTCTAGTAGAGATCAAGGGATTTGTAGTTCATCCGATAGATCTAGAAGTAGAGTACGTAGTGACAGTAGTAGCAGATATGCCAAAGACCCGGTTGGCACCAGTGGAACTAGTAGTCAATGTAAATTTGTTTGCTTTTTGTGTAGCCACGAATACCCTCGTGAGTCCACCCTTAAGAATCATCTAAAAGTTTACCACAAAATGGAATCTTCCATTTCTCATTAGAGTCATACACAGTCATGCATACCTAACGTGTCGTCTTTTGAGGACCAAAGCCAATTGTTGTTTCAATGCACGGAAATATACAAGCTCATAACTAAATTATAATGTTCTGGTCTTTCAAGTGACAAGTACCTAAACCTAACTACCTACCTACCTTTACATCAAATTATTACTTGTATGCATTATGAGTAGTTAATAATGTGTCATGTTTGGTTGCACATAATACAATTTAGGAATCGATAATTTCATAGTGACTAACGAGTTAATATACTTATAGTCTGAAATAAGTTCAATGTGTAAATTAAGTTCTATATACAAATATTATGATGATGATCCTTTGGTAGACTACTAACCTGAAATTAAATCTATTGTTTTAATTTTACTTTTATAGTCATGTCGTTTTAAACCTCACAAGCCATAATTGTTAGAGTTAGAAGAAAGGGAGTAGTTTCTAAAGATTGTTGTATTTATGTATGGATACCTGTAATAAAACGTGTTTGAGAAGATTTGGGTCTTTAGTCAGAAGCAACGTAGATGTCAAATGCATATAAAATGCTCATAACTTCGTTTTGATGTTTAATATTTATAATAGTAAGTTTTTAATCCTTTTACATACTTACTACTACTTACATATTTATATAGATTATATATTGACTTCATAAAGCCATTTTTCCAGTGTTTAAAAAAATGGGTTTCAAAAATTGGGAAATATTTTGCCAAAATGTAATTATAGCATTATTAAGTAGTACTTGTTCTAGAATGCAATGTACTTAAAGAAATTAGTTAAGTACTTTTACATGAAATCAAATTTTGTGTAGTTCTGTCTTTTGTTTTCGTCATTATCACTAGTCATTACTTTTCTTAATTATTTTGTTTTTACCAAATAACGGATTTCATTTTATTTTGAACTGAAATAAAAGTGGGTCTGAAATCTGAATCGTTATGTATTTCCAGGGCGTATCTATGGATCCATATTCGAGAAAGTCAAAGGAAGCCCACATCTAAAAAGATGTAAATTGTGTGGGAAACTGGTTAGAGGTCGAAAGCACAGATTTGTCCACATGCCGGGCACTTACTCTTGTCCTTATTGTCCCTGCGTTTATACAAGGTTAGATAATTTTCTGAGCCCTTAAATTACATTTATTTATTCATAATTTTTCAATGTCTTAAATTGTTGGTACAAGCTAAAGTACTTTTCCATGAAATTCTATGACATTGCCCAACTTTACAATTTCATGTAAAGTTTGGCAAGTTAAGTATGAATTCCTTCCTATACAGAATGAAAGTAAATAAATAATTAAAACCAGCCAAAAATTATTCTGTGCTTTATCTCTTTATAATTGTAACTCTTTATGACTACTAAGATTTGAAATTACAAATTTTCTTTTAACTGAACCTTTTGACGTTTGAAATCAAGAGTTATCAAAACTTGTACATTTTACTAAATGTATTGACTTCTTTTGACTTTTATTATCAATCCAATGAATGGTGTAATTTTTTATCCTAATTCAAATTCTGAAAAGTTTGCTAGTAAAATTTTATAGGAATAGTAATGTAAATTAGAATGTGCAGGCACTGTAGTTAATTTAATTAGAAATTCAGTATATAATTATTTGAGTCATACGATTAATGAGTGTTTTATTGTTAATTTGAACTCTAGATCAGATAATCTCAACGCTCATGTAAGGTAATGATCAATATGAAACATGCTGTACCACACACATATTTTAATGAATGTTAATTGAGTGCATAAACTAATGTATCGAACTTTGGATGATATTTTAAGAACTAAACATGGGAAGCCGAAATGTCCATCATCAAATAACAACGTCGGTGGGAGTAACTCTACCAGTCCAAATAGTAGTTCTGCAACAAGCACTCTGGTCAGTCTCATCAGTGCTGCAGCAGATTCAGAATTTAAAGTTTATAACTAACTGAACGTCTAGCTTTTCACCTCTTCGGCGGACCAAAGATTTTTACTATTGCATACATACAGAGAAACTACCTTACTAAAACAATAATATTAATATACATAATAGAAACCTAAAGTTAACTAACACTACTCTTATATACTTAATATGTACTATCAGTGAAAAGAAAAGTTAATGTTTCACTACATACTATATTCTCAATGGACATCTTTGATTTAACTTTTTCTCTTCTTTCTGACTATTCTAAATGTGAGATGAATGGATAGACCGAGACATAATTAATAATAATACTAAGGGAAGTAATTATTCAATGTGATCTTACTACAATACGTATATTAGACATTCTTCTAGATACACAAATCTCATCGAATGATATTCTACCTCCAATACATTTTGGCCTTTTTTCCTCACTCAATCCAAATGTTATCTTATTTTAAGTATTTTTCATGCATTCAACTAACAAAACTTTGAATCATGGCTTTCATTTAAAGGGTTACAATATTATCCGTAAAGTGTGATACAGTACCTTCGATTCTGACTAAAAAGCAAAAATGGAAAGTTAAGGAAAGGGGAAGGGAAACAAAGCTAGTGAATGTTTAGTGGTAGTTAGCAAACCAAAAAAGTAACTTAAGTAGTCTTGAATTGATAATTGTAATGTAGTTAGTTATTATTAGCGTAATAATGAGGTGAATTATTGTGTAATTCTGATTTGCAGGCGTCAATCTTTATTATGTGCAATCAATATATACTAACAGTAAAAGTAGGTCGAGTATAAATCTAATTAATTAGCACGCATGTATTGTATTTGTAGTTACATTAATTAAACACAATGATTATCAATTCTTTACTTAACATGTATTCGCGGTGAAAGAGAATAATTTCGTGCTATGAGCGCAGTTGGCTTTGAACTTTCGGCATTAGTTACTCTTAATTATTAAAGTAATAATCTGTACTATACGAGTCAAATGAAAACAAATGTATATTGACTAATAAGTTTATATGAATGTATTGTATGATAGATTGCTAATTGACATCGTCAATTCGTTTTGTTGTATTGTCCTTCTAATCATTTAATTACTGGCACTACCTGAGTCAAGTCTATTGGCACATTTTGTTAATTTAATCTTAGTTAAATGTATTATGTCAGATTGCATATATTTTGGGTGTTTACGGTTGAAATAGTCTGTTCGTTTAATAGGATTTTTTTAAGCGTGCTAGTTAAAAACTGCGTGTAAATGCTGCAAGTGTGTTAGTCAAATTTCAATTTATGCTTTAACCTCGTTTCAGGAATGGTCGATGCACATTTAACTTGATGGGAGTCATTTAGATATTTGGGTGAGTCGGGTGGGGAGATGGGATAATATAAATTAAAACTCTTCTTGGATTTAATGGAAACCTTTTGTTCTGCTTTGTACAAATCATTTGTACAGTTTTACCATGTGTGAATCAATTTTAAATAATAGAATTGTTTACTATAATTATTTATAGTTATTATGGAGTACTAAACATATATTTAAATATGATAATTTTTGACTGCTCTGTATAAATGTTTCAATTCCATCATGTGTGGAATGATGAAAGAACTCAGAAAGGGATTTTGATTAAGTGAGAATATGACAGGCATACGTAAGCAATCTAGTTTGACTAACAATTAAGATGTTTGTTTAGATTAAGCAGCTTTAAAGATACAGTAAGTCTATGAAAGTTGAAAGAAAAACTGAAAATCAATAGTAAAGCTTAAGGATATGGTGTGGCAATGATGAGGATGCGGATTCATAACGTTATAACAGTAAGGCAAGACATTTAAAACATAAAAGAGGCTAAACTTACCTATACTTATTATAGTTTCGTATAAAAACGTTTTTTTTTTCATTTTCTAATTCGACTAATGCAATGATCAAGTTTATGAATCAGTTCTTTTTCCCTGTTTTTTCTGCTGTACCATTATATGAAATGTATTTGTATCTGTATATCACAAAGTATTCACATGTAATTTGACAACAGGATTAGTAAATGCATAGAAATGTTCTGCAATACCAAAAATGGAACAATTAGATTGTTACTGAGTTTTGCAGTGAAATACAATTTTTCATGCATTTACATAGATTTTCGCAAATAAAGAATATTATATTATACAAAGATATAAAGTAGGAACACTAAAACCTTAAAGCTGACTGAGTCAAGTATAATAAAAAGTAGTATCAGGTTGAAAATACTAATTAACTTGTATTTTACTAGGTCGTTTGGAGATCTTATATTAATGTAGTGTAAAAAAAATAGTAGTAACTATAATTGTTTATAGTTGATTTGTAAATGTTACGTTTAGGTTGTAATTTCTATTGTATATTTACTTAGAATGTCGTGCAGTAGTGCTGTTGATAGTAGAACTATGAGTGGATACTATTATTTTGATGGTGCACAAATCGTTTTGTCCGGTTTTACGATACCAAAAATTTACCATTATGGAAAACTGTGTGATGTTGGCTAGGCTAGTGTTGTAAAGTACGTAATGTCGAATTTAAAAATAACTACAAAGAAAACTAATAAAGCATTGTACTAATCTAATTTGAACGTTTAGCTTTAAACATAAAAAAGCAAATCAAGCATACTAATTACTATGTATATTGTTATTTAATGCAGATTTTTTTATGGGTTTTGACGAATCATAAAAATAGGCTGTTCAATTAGGATTATTTATCTTTATTGTCAATTTTGCGTACTATATTGTAATCAAATCAAATTGGGTTTTGTAAACATATTATATTAATGATAGTATAAAAGTAAAAACTATCTATTAGGTATCTACTAATTTAAAAAGCAATACAATACGATCCTCTGAAAGACTATCTTAATTCAATAAAAAATTTCTCGTTCTACTTTATTGCTTTTGAATACCTACTACATGAAAGTAGTAACATGGAATTTGTAACAGTGACTTACAATTGCGGTACGGTAGAATTGACCATAATTATAAAATATACTAACTACTACTACAATGTAATTTATATTCTTGCTTACTATATACAAACATGAAATGCGAAATATCTATAGTAAAAAATATTTGTAGACTAATGAATTTTTCAGGAAAATAATACTATTCAAATGTTAGTTTTGAAATAACAGACAGACTAATATAAAAGCTGTTAGTGGTATGGTAAAGTATCGTACTGTGCTACAATACATACGTGCGTAAAATGTATTTCTGATTGAATGGATGCCTATAATAAATGTACGGAAATAATTATATTCTTTGTGAATTCATCTCGTCCTAAATAGTACATAAAATATAAATAAACCGTATTAAATACAAACAAATAGACCCGTTATGTGAAATGCATTGTAGTTGTTAGTAGTTCATTTATATTGTTATAAGTCCCCCCTTGTTTGTAAGAAATAGTTTCAAGGAATTCGAGTCGTTATTAATGTTTGATGTGTTGTTTGTTTATCTTGGTGCTTTCCTGATGAGCTACCACAGAATTTAATCTGTTGATTTTATCTACCTTACCTATTCCTAACCACTATTCATGGTTTTTATTTAGTCATTTAGACTAAGTTTACATTATATTGTGTAAATCTATAAACCTTATTTGGTCCATTTTAAATGATCGCCAAAAAAAAAATCCTATACAAAATTGTAAACATTATTGCCTATTATCTCCCTGGCTGGCTATAATTTTGTATTTATGTACAACCTGGATGAGATATAATAATAAATGGGTTATTAAATCTACGGGATCGATTCAGAGTCATATATTTTCCAAAGTGTCAGCAATAAATTCATACTGTCATAAACAATGTTATGATGTGGACATTTAAGGTGTAGATTATTGCATGGAGGGAATAATATACGCCCAGGTTATAGAAAATTGCATTATTATTAAGATAAGTTTCATTGGCCCAGGATTGATTGGAAGAAGGATATTCTAAAATACATTTCCAGAAAAATGGAATTGAACCGCATAACCACTTTCTGATGTTCCACATAAATTCAGAAGAAAAAAGGTTTTCTAGCTTGTTTTCACTACCTAGTTTTCAATTTTCAAATTATTGGTTTTTTTGGTATTCCTGCTGCTATTATAGATTCTGATCTGCATTTCTTCTGTTAGTACAGTATGCGATAAAATATTAGTATCTTATAAGCACGTTTAGTTTAGTATGGGTTGAGGTATTTGCAAATTAAGTGGTGGTGGCTTTTTATTCCATTGAAATCTCTGAATTAGTGGTTATTGGGGCACTATATAAAAGCGATTCAGTAGTAAGTTGAATAAGGTTCGGGGCTAGTGTAGGTTGATCTTGTTTTCATCAGTCCTAATGTGTTTAGTCTACAATGATTTCAGTTCATGAATTAACAACAATTATGCTTCATTAATTAACTTTTCTAAACAATAAGGTGGCCCCTTATTAACAAATTAGCATAACTAGTTATATATCATAATTAATCTGAGTTCTTTATGGTTTAGTTTACTTTAGCACAAAATTAGCACTAACACAAACTGTTTGCTTTTTTATGAACTTAATTAATCATTATGATTTAAGTAGTTTTAAAAATATTTTTCTCTGACTAAAGTATATCTTGCTGCACACGAAACATTTTTAGGTACCAGTAGTGCCTTCCCTCCTCGACCGTGCTTCATTTTTAAACCGGTAAGTCCTCATGGATCTTCAGGACCAGGAACAGCTGAAAGAAAACGATGTCTTTTATGTGGGAAAGTCGTGTCTAATGATTATCAACACTATCGTGTACATTTTCCTGGGAATTATCCATGCAACATTTGCCAAAGCCTTTTTAAACGGAAGGATTACTGGAAGACACACATGAAGAAACAGCACAATGAGTTTTTTCAGGAGAGAAAACAAGAAAGTCCTACCGAAAAAGTTACCAAAGAAAAATTAAAGAAAGAAAGTAAAGAGAAAGATTAAGATTTTACGGTAATTCATCATATTATGGTACTTTTATGTACTGTCTTCATTCATACTACTATCATTAAGTGCCTATTTGAAATATTTATGTACTAATCAATATCATTATCACACATAATGTTTATAAATGTAATACAGATAACTGTTTCATATTACATCTTAATTTAAGGTTGGTAGAAACTAGAAACTGTTATTATTAGATCACGACATGCATATATATAGTAGAGGAGTCGACACTCTAAGCTATTTGGAATCAAACCAACTTGCCTTGTTTAATGGCAACTAAATGTGGCAATACATTTTGTCCTTAAATACTTCTAGACATAATAATAGTCCAAAAAACTACTAGTTAACTTTTTCCTGCTCATCTAATTGCATTTTGTAACAAATGTAGTGTATTTATTAGTCATGTATTGCAAACATCTTTTCTTAGCATTAGAAAAGACGCTTTTAATATGGATTCAAACAAGAAGCATATACCTAGTCTAGTCTCACAGTAAGCAATAGTACGAATTTTAGCAAAAAAAAGTAACAATAACCTAGTAGAAGTATATGAGAAAAATGAATAAAAATATTATGCCAATGAAGATCATAACTTACTATACTAAAAATTGTAAATTGTACTAGTTTGTTGCGTAAAACATTTGCAGCATTTTTAGCTACATATGAAATTATCATTTTAAAAATAAATGCATTTTGTTACCTAGTACTTTAGATTACAATCCACCGATGTGCCATAATAATAGGTTATAATAAAATGTATTATATTACTTACAAATAATATTATTATAATGACAATTCTGTAGAAAGATAAGACTTTAATTTAAAGTATATAAGTCCTGGGTAAATAAGCGTTATACATACAGGTGACGGCTTTAAATGCAACAGTACCTAAGTTGCAAATGAAAGAATGTAAAAGAGGAAATTAAAGGTATTTCTTTTGTTTATTAAAGTTAAGAAAAGCAAAATCTGATAAGTATACAATACTAGTAATGCAATTGTTCCTACATATTTACGTTTATCAGACTGAACGATATCCATAACATAACTCTAACTCTAACAATGTAACTTTGCCAAAGTAATTTATTAGCCATGTCATGAAATAACAAGGAATTACAATTACAACTTTAGACATTTAGTAGTCAGAAAAGAGTCAATTTTTAACCAGTAAGTATATAATGCACTGTACCACACATAATTATAGTTTCAACCAGATTCCCAGTGGTTAAAGCATGTTTTTAAGACTAATGTTAGTAATTAATTATATACTACAAAATTAAGTAATATAATTAGCATTGCTGTTAAATTGCCAGTATTAGTAGTGTCCGATTTAGATTTGGACTTTTTCAACGATATGTCATCCCGTAAAGTTGGTTTGATTCAACCGACGAATTATGTTCACATAGGGTTTAACATTCTGATGAATATCTTTACCAAAATGAAGCATTTGTATTTTGTATTAACAAGTACGCTAAAATTGTTTTTAGTAATTCTGCAATTATGGAATGAAACAATGAAGGTGACAGTTTTATTACAAACATACTGACCGGTGAAGACTATGAAGACAAGGTGGTCACGTTATTCTTGCCACCATACCAGATGAATGCTATATACTGATGATAGTTAATAATTTTATTGTATTTTAGTAAATTAATAGTAAGTATTACCAAGTGTATAGCTTTATCCATGAAAACTATTCTGAGAGTCATTTTAAATTGAATTCCTTTATTACGAGTAACATAGTTAGTTGTAGTTACCAATTAAACCATATCTAATCATATTAGGAGATCATTGATGTAACATGCATTTTAAGTATATTATAATATTATTGTTTTATCATTTTATTTGATCCAAGATTAATTTGATGGATGAGCATATTATATTATGTGCGTAAAATGACATCCCAAAGACAATCGAATAATATGCTAAAAACATTATCCTATATACATATAATATTATATCAAAACTTGTACATCTTTTGAGACTATATGCAGCTTGTCAATAAATGCATTTATTAGTTTTAACATTCTACTTGTGCTTATGACTTCATTAATTAATTATCATGGTCTATATATTTCCAGTTCCACATTAATGGAAGAGTAATTGCAGTCTGTAAATGTACAATTCAATCGTAAGTATTGAAACTACAGTGCAAGTGTGCAAATTCGGGTAATAAATAACTAATAAGTTATAGGAGAAAGATAAAATTGATCAATAATCGCATTTATTTATTCTGAAAGGTTTAGTATACTTGAAATTGATAATTTTTTTCATTCACACATTTCACACAAGTCATACCGATTCGCAATGCCCGGAAACTGCTGTACTGGTAAAATACACAGTATTCAGAGAATTATAAATTATTAGAAAAAAACAGTAAGTCTACATTGACAAAAATTCCATGATTTTCTCTTATTCATGCTAATATAGTAATAAAAATAAACAAAGAAATTATTAATCATTAATAATTCATGGATAATACGGATTTGCGGATTACAAAAGAGTCTTTCCACTCTCTGAATGGATTGAGATTATTGAGAATGAAAGGAAAGTACACTACTCTGTAGCATCAGTACCCAGCCCACGGATACTGAGAATAATTATCTGTTATGGAAGCTGCACAGTTGTAAATTATGGAACATTTCAATTAATGAAGTTTAAACACTTGCAGCTGGCTTAATAATATAATGACTAAGACTGACTATCCGATGAAACATAATACTAACACTATATAACTTTAGTATTATAATATTGCGTTTCCTTAAAAATCTATCATTTCCATGTTCATTTTCACTCATTTACGTACAATCACATTATTATCATTCACTACAACACTATCAAAAGTGTTGAAAACAATATTTATCTGCATTTAAATTCATTTACATTAATGCGGGAATGACGAAATAGTCCAACTGTTCATGAATAATAGTAACGGAACTATATCCACCATGCTTAAACGAACATTCAACAGCAGAATTGAAAGCGACGATAATTATCAACTCATTTCTTTTTCAGGATAAACACTGAATGCAAAACTTAACTAACTTGTAATGTGTATAGGCGTAAACTCTTATAACAAACATTTTCAATAATCTGTAGTTAATCGTTAACTTAATAATGGAGCGACGCGACCTATAGTTATCGTCAAAACTAATTGAAAGGTCATTTTCATTATTATTGCCGCTTTTCTAAGGTTTTAAACTTCGCTTCAAGGCGTTTGGAATAACTATCCAATTTGTAAGCTGCTTGTTCTAACTTGTTGACACTATCTTCTATTTGATCTATTTGAGTTAAAAGAGGTTCCAAACTTTTATCTGAAATTTAGAACGAAATAATACATTTACAATTCATTACGTATTTAGTAATTAGGCAGTTTAACTGTTCGCAAATGATTACTGAACTAAATTGATTCGTTACGACTAATATGAATTTGTCCCGAACATGGAAAACTAGCAATTAACAGTAAATAAAAATTAAATACTCACACTTTTCGTTTAGTTCACTTAAACTTTTTGCGACATTTCTTGATATCTGACCCATATCTGAGTATTTTGCAGCAGTTGCCTTATTGATATTTTCTAAAAGCTTGTAGTCCTCCTACATGTAAACAAAGTTCAATAATTTAATTATTGAGTATATAGCACTATCATTATAACTAAAAGTATTGCATTAAAATCATATTATTATATCCCAAATTCTTATTTTGCTATCGGTATAGAACAAACATTACAAATACCTGAACAAGTGTTAGTTCCCCTTGTAAGTAATCTGCAGTTTTATGAAACATATTCCTAGCCAAGAAATTTAACGAAGGGTCGTGTGACTCTAAGGGCTCATAACTGCATGCGCTCTCCGACATTACAGAACCTAAAAAGATTTATAAATGTACAATTTATTACACACATACGATTTTCATTAACTTAACCTGCAAATTGTGAACCTTAGGTGTGGCTTGCCCATCTTTAAGTGCTAAATGCAATATTATATATTTCATGTTATTATTGCAAAATCAAAGATTGACACTTTGACAAGCTTATAACAGATTAATAAGTATTCTACTAAGAATGTGATACTGACCTTGACTAGGAATTTCAGACGTTGAACTAGGAATTAGAAGATCAGAACTGTTGTCTCTGGACTCTGCCATTTTTTTGACTTACAAAACGTTTTCTTCGGAATTTAAAACTTTAACAGTCAAGTAGGAAATTCTTTATTTTTGACGATGGTTTTAATGAAGGGGCGACAGTTACTCGTTCTTCACTGAGTGCAAACGATAGTTTACTACAACAGAAATCAGAATACAACGATATTAATTCTCTCTGATTGGATTACTTATTAATTATTTAGTATATAGATTACTTTACCTACTGTACCTACTATTACGAATTCTAACTGCAACTGCAAAACTGTATACCGCAATTACAAATGACAAGAAATAAGAAGTATACACAGTTCTGACAAAAAGTACTGGGAAAAAATGTCAAGAAACCGCCATTTGACTATCAAAAAGAATAATTTTACACAAATCTATTGATCAATTGTTTATTAATAAGTTGCAATTGACAAGTTAAAACTTAAACCTTTACAATAATTGCAGCGCAAAACAAATTCGCAAGAAGGTTCAGCTGTAGTCTGCATCCTCCTATTCATATCCTAAACTCGGGACTATAAGTAAAATTGTTTTATATTGTAACTCACCGAACAATAGACTGTTATTATATTGGGATGACAGATGACAAAAATGCAATCAAAGACAAGTCGGTGACCGGACAAACAATAATTAGTGTATCAATATTTGACAAACTGATCAAAGATCCCAGTTGATCATTAATGTAAGTCACGGGGCTTTCAAACCAGAGACTGCAAACAAGTCCGAATGATCAGCAAATAGTTCATAGGTTCTGTTTCTGTCCTCAACTCAAAGACAGCAGGGCACGGAATCGACGAGAATGAAGCTTTGAAGACAACCTTGAAGTTGCACAGGATGGTGAATATAAATAATATTTCGAAAAATAATCTCCTATTGCAGTCAGCCACTGAGGACTTCTTACTGTCCTGGGAACTTCTTCATTTACTCTTTCCTGAAAATTTCTTTACTTTTTTATCTTGAAAACTACATTCATTTACTCTCCTGCGAATCGAATGTCTTGACTTCCTCATCTGCGACCTTCATCACTTACTCTCCTCTCCTGAGAACTTCTTCAATGATTCTCCTGCGAACTTCTCAATTACATTTCTCCTGAGGACTTCTTCACTTACATTTCTCCTGAGGACTTCTTCACTTACATTTCTCCAGTGGGCTTATTCACTTACCCACCTTAGAACTTCTTCACTTCCTCACCTGCGAACTTCTTAACTTACTCTCCTGAGAACTCCTGCAATTACTCTCCGGGACCTTCTTCAATGACTCTCCTGCCGACTTCTCGCTTGCATTTCTCGTGCGGACTTCTACATTTACGTTTCTCCTGTGGACTTTCTCGCTTCCTCACCTGCAAACTTCTTAACTTAATTTTCCTAAGAACTTCTGCAATAACTCTCCTGCGACTTTCATCACTTACTCTCCTGCGACCTTCATCACTTACTATCCTGCGACCTTCATCACTTCCTACTCCATTGTTTACATTCTCGAGAAAGCATTGCATCTAACTCGGCTGACCTTTTCTCTACTTTCACCTGATAGTATTCACCCTTCTACAGTTTTCATGCAAATGTAAAACCGCCAATCGGAGTCTAACCATCTATGTTCTGCGTCAAAGTTTATAATTTAATATGTAAAAATGCTGTAATTGTGCGAGAAAATCGGAGTCGTAATTATGTAACAACGGCGGATGGAGCAGTTTGTGCAATTCTACTGAATAACTCAGGTCAGGTAATCAGGTAACACACATCCTCTGCATTTAAAGGAAGCTCTTGACCAAGGAAATTTTATATGCAAATCGTGTTACTGACGGGATTCCGGAAAATATTTCATAAACTGAGGTGGAAAACGAAAGGTGTTACATTTATTTTGATTTAGCTCCATTGTTCAAGAAGTACAAAATTTATACGATTTACACTTGTGAATATCAGCCAGGGCACATCAGGATAGCCATTAAAGTTTCACATTCTTAATCGACAATGTCTGAATTTTGATTCTCGTAGAGAATGCTCCCAGCAAACTGTGATATCTGACTACGGGTTTTTATGTTTCAAAAACATGCAGATTAATATCTGATATGAATTGATTTTTCCCGAGTCCTAGTTCTACCAATAATTGAGGGATATCTTAACATTTGACTCTCTCTTTCCCTTCCTCACATGTCCCATTTTCCAAAATATTCACCAGTCTGTTTCCTATTAGGCAGGGAGTTTGTAGTTTATACGTGGGCATGGAACGATTCGCGTTGAGTTGGTGTAAGTAGTGTTCAGTCCTCGCAAATACTTGAGCCTCTGTAATGGAGCTTCTGATAAGATGTGGATGCCATGCTTGTGTGTGTATCCGCAGTTCCTTGTCTAGCAATTATTAATATTCCTGTCTCTCCTGTCCTGTACCAGAAATTCCTTCGCCACTCTGATAGCTGGCTGTGGCCTTCAAAATATCGGAGTTGAAATACCCCACTTACCTTTACACGTGCGAATATCGATGTTTTATTAAAAAATTCATTCCAAAAAACCGGAAAGTTGGACTTTATGGATTTATGTCGAAAATTCATAGAATGCATGGTGAAAGTGTCATGCTATGAACATTATCTTTCTAAAAGTAGGACTCTATGAGGATTTGCAAAGTAACGTATCTAGTGGTAAATGTATTTGTCCATTCGTGTCAAAATGACGAGCAGACAAAAGACAATAAAAAGCTTACTAAGCAATAATTCGAGTTTCTTTTTCATTTTGCAAGACTTCGTCGTGTCCATTCAATTTCTCTGTGATCCACAGTTGTCAATGATATTTATTTACCGCTGAATGCCTTATGCACTATTTTTGGTCACGATGCATGCTGATTAAGATTGATAGGAATGCCATGTTCAGTACCTATCTACTGTCATAATATAATGAACATTAATATTGCAATTTCCATTCCAAAAGAGACAGTTCTCGTGTGATAGCTTTCTTAGATTAAAACATCCACTTTGTTAATAAATCATTTAATGATTATCATTGGAGCCGCCACACCTAATCCCTGTCTAGTTCTTAGGTCCTTTCTAAGTGTAAAATGGTAAACTATACACCCAAGATCTACCGGTAATACAATTTATACAATCCTATCCAATTCCATACACAACGATAGCTATAATTATAATATCCTTCCTGTAGTCTTGTAATAATTCTTATTTTACAATTTCGCAACATCAATATAGGTCGTAAAATATTACGTCATTTTTAATCTGTTTGTCTTAAGTACAAAAAGAACATATTACATCATTACGAAAGCTTATCGTTGCGTTGTAATTTGAAATTAGTTTTGCTGTGTGCAAAAGAATAGATATAAGTAGTAACAAGGAATCGCATGAATAGTTATCATTGTATCTACACAAGTTATTTCAGCCATTCCCCCAGATTGACTTTCTCCAGCCAGAATTATTAGAGAAACTGGATATACCCACTATGAAGGCATTAATAGTACTGAAGTGATTACAAACAATGCGATTTTCACCGTAAAAAACAATCGGCCAAATTATATTTAGATGTTTTGGTACGGTACTTCTAATTTTGCAAGATATTATCTGGAATTCAACTATAATCCTAATGTGTCAATCAAACAATCTTTTTCTCATGTTGAAAACTTTCTTATTGCTTTCTAAGAGCCTTTTCTTCTAAGATTTATGAAATTGACAAAAATATTATTTTGTTGTGTAGTGAATATTGCTGCCGATCTCAGTGTATTTTATGTTCTAATCAAACCTTGCCTCGATATAATATATTATCTCAAGGTCAGACTGGGTGGTAAACACTAGAACTCGAGGGACCATTTAATCATTTCACATTCAAATCTGGAAAGTCTGAAGAGGATTATAATAATTCCGGTGATCGGTCAAACTGGCAAATCAAAAGTCAATCCAGAAAGTTTAAATGATCATACAGGCCAATAAAACAGGACCAAGGCGGTCCAAGTCAAAAAATGTTTCTGAATCCTAAGTGTGTAAGTGCCACATACAAATTTTACGAAAATGAAATTGACGGACAAAAAGGTAAACTAAAATGTATTGCAAACAATATCTGGAACTGTGCCGTAGAGGTTGGAAATAAACTGTATTTATTTTACTCTTTGCTCTGTACATTTAAGAATTATTTCAAAATAGCTACTAAAAGCTTAGACAGACATTTTAGGAAATCAGAAATATGGCTATCCCAGTTTTAAAAGGTAGCCCATTGTTTCTGTGTTTCATGGCTTCAATTGTGCATATAACATATGCGCTGTAAATACGTAGGTATACATTTACACGTGTACATTGTATTTTTATGACTATTTCCCGAATACCGACAATTATTGTGCCAACCACGCACGAGCCCAATTTTGTGCATTTATGTATTTACGTAAAATTATGACCATGGATTTATTAGATTGCATGCTACCATTTACCATGCCATACTCTATCTTCCGGCTGATAGAAAATTCTTCGAGTCTCATCCTGGCTTTAATTCTCTTCCTTATGTCTCATTCAGCTATAAAATGGAGTTGTTTATTCTGATATTCTCCATATAGTGTTAATTATATTCTGTATCAGAGCAAAATATCTCATCAGCAATTATGCATAATTGACGACTCCTTTGATAACTGCTTTTCTTTTACGAGTCGACAACACACGACGACCTTGCAATCACGTGTTTATAAACTTGATGACCCCTCCGGATATCCAAGTAATTAATTTGAGTGTGTGTAAATGAAATCGAATGTATGGCAACTGAATAATTTGGCTAATATTGAATTCATAATTCTCATTTTGTATTGAGTGTCACATATAGAACATAGACTTGGCTCAGGATCCCCCATTTTAGAATACTAATTGTCTGGAGGGGGCAGGGGCAGCTAAAGAATTTGCGGATAAATCATGTCCTTCAGTCCGTTTTCGTTAAATCAACAAAATGTTTTAGACCCGGGCGAATAAAAAGGTATATAGCTGAATATAATGTTAAAATGGCAAAAATGCTGTCCCTACTTTTATTCTCCTGAGCTGTTGTCACATGAAAATTTCGCTTACCTTCACCGGATTCACAGCAGCTACAAACGACACCTCCCTTTGGAACTGTCCAAATGAAAATGCCGTAGTATAATCATTTGCACTAAAATCAGTTAAAAAAGGCAGTCCTTAATAAAGGTCAGATAAAAACTTAAAATAGCTAAAAGTTAAGAAATAATAAAAAAAGTACAAATTAGATCTAAAATATGCTCTCTCCAAAAATGGGAGTGCAGGAAATCTAGGAGAGGAAAAGAATTAACGATCCATTCCATCCGATATGCATTAAAACGGTTGCTTTGTTGTCTACTTTTTGTATGTTAAACTTGTTGCAGAACTCTTTTTGTAACCCAAGAAATATTTGTCCGATTTCAATGAGAACCACCCAATAAAATCCATAGAAAGAAAAAAATATTAAAATACAGAAATGTTGAAAATTATCGAAAATACGCTAATTATTTTTTTAAAACAGAGCAACAATTTATCTGGGTTTTATTGGTGCCATTCTCATTAAAATTGGACAAATATTTCTTGGGTTATAAAAGGACTTCTGTCACAAGTTTAACAATGTAAAGAGTAGGCTACCTTTTTAATGCAATCGGCTATCGTATGAAATGGGCCCTTAAGAGAATGGACAATGCAAGGCGAGCAAATTGTAAAGAAACGACCTAGCATTAATGTAACTAATGTGAGTAATGTGGGTAACAGTGCACTAAAATGATTGCATTGCAGTTATAGTGTGTGTATTTTACAATTGTACGCTTTGAGACATTAATATATCAAAGAACTCAATTGAATTATTCCAGAGTGACCTAGGACACGATTTTGGAATGGTCTATAGGTTTTTGAAGTGTAGCAGTAATGAAATATGGATTACGGGGTTACGAGGTACCTTATTAAGGAGGGGTTGTATCTTTACAAATTCCTGATTTAAGCAAAACAGCTTAGAGTAGAGCAATACGATGTACATTTTTGAAACTGACCCATATTTTTCGGGGGCACCTTGACCAACATTTCCAAAATTATAACTCCATATTAGGAAAAATTGGGGTTTTGTAGAGTGGGGATTATGCGTGTCCGGTTTACTGCCACCAGACCAACTGCCACACAAGCTAACTGCCACCAGGCTAACTGCGACCAGGCTAGCTGCCACAAAATTGAAAGAGCTATTAGTTTTTCGCTCTTCCTGCAACAGCCAATCAAATCTCCCTTACACCTTCTTTGCTCTTAGCATAGGGATTTAGCATAGGGATTTAGCATGAGGATTTAGCATGAGGATTTAGCATAGGGATTTAGCATGGGCATTTAGGTTAGGTTAGGGACGATTAGTTACCTACCTATGCTAAATTCCCATGCTAAGAGCAAAGAAGGTATATGGGAGATTTGATTGGCTGCTGCAGGAGGAGCGAAAAATTAATAGCTCCTCCCATTTTGGTTGCAGTTAGCCGTTTTTTTCTACTTTTTTTGATATTTTTTGCAGCTCATATATTTTTTCAAAATGTCGGAATTATTATATGGCGATTTTTCGTCTTAAAAACTTGCGACGACAGTAGCGGGAAGTAAAATTGAACGTGCATGGACAATGGCTATAGATACGTTGTTCAGCTCCTTTCTTGTTTAGTAAAAGCTGTAAAGTAGGGTTGCGTTATTTGTACTCTATTTTAAACGCACACTATAATCTACCATCTCAAAATCCCCGGTACTCCTTAACCTGTATGCTCAGTAATTCCTGTATACCTATACTCCCATTGTAAATAGGTATATAGTCATATTTCTTTGGTATTTGCGTAATAAAAATTCATAATAAATTATTGCACAACATTTTTTCTTGCGTCTTGCAGTTTTCCGTTGCATAGTAGACAATGCAATGTCTTGAATTTCGTGAGGTGAGACTGAGACTGCAATGTTAGCATAGTTTTGTTGGCCAGGCCGACAATATAGGTACAATTCTCAGTAGCTTACGCTCGCGCTCCTTACAATTTTCTTACTCAAACCTGTATATCAATAGTGTCTTCTCCCTTTTATCTATTAGTAATTGCGGAAGCAAACGAGTGGTATACACTATCAAGTACGTTGCAGTTGCACAGGCCACCCTTAGCATGCAACAATAACAAAAGAAATGATAACGTCGTATTTTTGGAAGATTTTAATAGTTACTGCAAATACTTGGATTTACTGCGTGTTGAGAAGTGCATAAAACTGACGGAACACACACGGAGACCTTGTCATGAAATGAACATTATTAGCTTATTTCCTTATTTTAATACTAACTTTGTTTGATTAAGGAGAAACTGTTTTCTTTAATTGGGCAGTTAATTTCCAGTAAAGTGTCCTTTCATAGTATAAACTGTAAGGATACATACATAATAAAGTCAATGTATGTATGCAGTAATTGCTCAATTTCCCGGACTATTATAATGTAACTGCTGTAGCCAAAAAGAAAACCCCGGTTTAAAGTTTTACATAGTCACGTAGTGCATCTGCACTTTTCTCGATACATTTTGAGTAGTGTCAACAGAAGATATGTACCTACACTACATAATAACACAATTAGTACACATAGAAAGGGCGTGCGGCAATTAATTTACAATTACAGATATCTTCCAGCTAAATTAGTATAAATACCATCCTGCAGCGTACGACAGCAAATAAATCTATCGCCCCTACTGAGAGACAAATTCACTTTCTTTGAGACAGTAGCGGTTTCGCAGCTATTCTTTCATTCAAAGAATTCTCTAAGTTGTTGTTGTGTAGAAAGGTAGATAAAACAGAAACGGTAAATGCAAT
>JAAAYG020014614.1:2770-21464 GCA_009936455.2 Tomocerus minor
CTACAGATTTTCCTTCATTCATTCTGTTTAGCAAACTTCTTTGGAATTAGCACTTTGCATACAACTAATATATGACGTTACCTAGCTAGTGAAGTACATAATTTTCCTTCCTGAGCACTCCAGAAAATTGTGGCCTGGAACGCTTATTTACCTAACAGCAAAATTTCGAATCATTCCTAAGTATGTTAATGTGCGTCATAGAAAAACTAAGATAAATACTTTTAATAATACAGCAGTAAATGCAAACTGAAGTAAAGTAATATTTCGAGTAGTAGAAAGGGTGTCACTCTATTTGCCTTTGGTCGTTTTTACTTTTAAAGAAGGAGAGGTCTGTTTATCATGCTTATAGCTAGTGTGGCTTTATCTCTTCACGATCTGTCTCCCTCCAAGCATAAGAGGCTGAGAAATAGGAGGACAGCAGGCTTTTCTCCAAAAAAATCTTTACCTTCCTACTGACATAGAATACTGCGAATAGGTGATCATATCAATGCTACAAAAATCTATTTATCTACTTCAATGTGGTCCAACATAATCCTATACTTGCCATCCAGTAGTATCTCTGATCGCATGTCTAGATTTTTTTCTAAGCAGACGACATCCCGACATCCATAAGTAGAACTACTCTTGTAACATAGGTATTTGATTAGATATAATGGTTTAAGAAGCTTTTGTGCACACACATATCCTAGCTACGAACATCAGTAGCTCCTTATTATATATTCAAAAACAAGAGAGGTAGTAATTGTATTTAAATCAGCTAAGATGTGACTGTTATTCAATGTTTTTTATCCAAGAAAGTAGTTTGTAAACTTGAGAATTGCATGTGCTCCATGCAATAACAATCGAAAAGGGTATAAAAATGCAGTTACTTTTATATAACAATAGTTTAAAGTAAGACCGTAACTATTCTATCTGGCTCTATAATGCAAATCAGAGCAAATCTAGGCTGGCTGAGCAGGATTACTCGGAATAGACAACAGATAATAAATTATCTGTCGTCCACTGCTCTTCTTGTCTGGATCTCACTCTGACTGCATTCACGTATATGACTGTCTCTGTGAATCTCTTCGTCTGCTTCATGCTTCGTTGTCAGTACTATCACTCTCACTGTCTCTGCATTCTACATGCACTTATACCTACATTGCATTCAAGAAATGAAATCTCTGCTCTTGAACTTATAAGGAGCCTCCTGCCATTTTTGGTTTACACTACGGAGCTCCACTTGAAAAAGACTTTTATCTACCAAAGTCATTTAAATGTTTGCATTTTTTGTTATGCAAATATATAAACCCACTATATATACGATAGACATATTTAACTTCACTTTGACATTGACGTGCTTCACTAGTAAAACTCATTTTCTATGCTAAGTCCCTTGTCTTTTGACTTTGTCGTCTGATAACTTCTGTTTCTTTGTTTGACAAGATTCAGAAATTACGTAATACCACCCTTAAACATTATTCTTCCTCTTCTTGCTACAATATTTATGGGATTCACCAAGAAATCCCATAACTACCTCTAATGCACTTCCCATTACGACAATCACTTTCCTTAAACACTTCAAATAATACATGAAATTCAAGCAGGTGGCCTTCAAAATATCAATAAAATTTTATGACCTGTGTAGCTAAACGAACTTTTCCAGAAAAAGGTTATTATGCATCAATTTCAAAATGCATACTTTCGTTAAGGATTCAGTACAGTACATAATAGATATCTTCAAATCCCTATTCACTTTTATTCTACTCAGCTGCTTTTTTAAAGTCTGTAATTTTCTAGTGCCCTGTTGAAGGCAAACTTGTTGTGACTAAATGTTTAAGTTAATTTGTGAAGCGTAATTAATAGTTAATTCGTTATATGTATACATCCAAATATTAAATTCAATACAGATATAATTTATGCAATATTATGACTTTATTTAGATCTGCAGTGGAGGTCGACCTCTGCAGAAAGTAATATCCTAGTGCCTTTAATGTTACTTAATTCATACCAAGAATGATTGTTAGCTATATACGCTACAGCATACGAAATGATCAAACTATATTCTTCAGTAATGAAAACGATATAGCGAATTACAAAAATAGGACAGCAGTAGCAATGAAACTGACAATGGCAGGGTGAGTGAATCAGCAAGTGTTATTTGTTTACCAAAGGCAATCCCCTCCCAATTGGATGTTTACGTCTACCAATTATTACACGAATATTTTGATTACCTACTGCATGATTATCACACGTAAGAATGTAAATATACCAGTTAATTCTGAACTACACTATATAGCGGCACATAAAAGTGATTAATATGCAGTATATGCATTATGGTGTCTATCGCAGATTAAATATATGATTTCATGTGTCATAACAATTGAATTGCTAGTGCTATGCATTAAACACCATGATAATGATACAATGGAATAATTACAATAGAAGATATTCTTTTCCATTTTGCGATATTACTCTATGCATATATATAAAAATATTGAAATAAGAAGGTTTTATATATTTACTTGTGTAAGACACTTTTACAAATCTTGATGCAAACTGCAACGATATAAATACTTATATCATAAAATACGGAATGCAGCAAAAAAGCCAACGTAAATAACAACATGTAGCACAGCACAATGCAATCTATATAGTACAATGACATTTTGTCATCAAAGGTAAAGAGTATGAGTATGAGTCTCTGTTTGTGTACGTACATTAAATCCCAACACGCGTTTTTCATCCCAAATTAAGCTGTGCGCTACCAAAAAGAAAGGATTACACAATAGTGTTATCTTGTTTATCTTTTCATTATCCTTTATGCATCTGTATTTTCATCATTGACTCATTTGCGTACAAACAAATGTCTGTATGCATAACATAAGGCAAATAATAAATTGTTAGACACCTGTAGGAAAGCATGAGGGAGTAGTATATATAGTTGTAGTTGAATATTATGCACATTAATTTTGAATCTATTTGAGTTGATATTTGGCTAAACAAAAGAGCGTCTGTACAAAACAGAACAACAACAAACAAAATGAATAATGCACTGTCCCCTCTGCCGATCAAATGTAACTCGTATTGAAGGAATGGATTTTGAATGGTACTATGTCTTGCATGAAACATGATTATGGACAAATAAGGTATGCATAGTACAGTGTTCATCTGATTTAGGCAGAGTTGATTAAATTATGATTAAAGAGTCAAGAGTCGACCTTAGCAGTTTCAAAAATTGTATGCATTAGTAAAATGATTAGCGCCCTGCGGTCCAGCTCGACTGCCTTGCTGTATACACTTATAATATTTACGAGGTGTGTGCATAGTTTGTAGGATTACACGGCCCAACCTTGCCTAGTTCATTTGAGTTTGCTTTGAACTTCTTTCGCATGGGCTTATTATGCATAGCTGCAATTGCGGAACCCATATAATTTCAATGTGCGCAGAAAATACCTGAGACTTAATCTCCAAGAGCCCAACAAACCCAAATCTCATTTGTATTTTCTTCGCTCTATGAACATTGCATATCATATGTAGACTTGGCAGCAAGTAGGTATACTTTGCAATATAAAAATCCTTTTATGCTCTAGTAGACTCTTGATATTATGTACATGTTGGGAATATTATATTAATCTCCTGCATACATTATTATAACGTGTACACATGGACTGAAAAGGTTTCCCTTGAAATACTGCACAATAATGCAGCTCCCATCAGATGAGAATGAGAGTTTCTTTAATGAAACATAAAAACAAGAATGCACCAGAATGCAAGTCAGCCTCAATGACAACAATGTTTCTAAAGACTCAGAATATCTTAGTTCATTTACACATAAACGCTTTGCATGGGTATGGTCACTTGGATAACACATTCCCTATATCTATAGGCATCTACACTAGCATAACTTTGAGCCAATTGTTTTTAATGCTCACGAAAAGTTCTGATATAGAGTTGACGTAACGGTTTCGTTGCGATTTAATAAAATATTTAAGAAAATACAACGAAGTATATAACCACAGGATCTACCTAAAACTTAGAAATACCTTCAGAGTGAGTGAGCAAGGGATATTAACAAGGTTTCTCTAAAATCAAAATTGGTCGAAACTTAATTAAGTGCATTATCAAACTAGAAAAGCCACATCTACGTCACAGTATAGTAAATATATCTTAAAATAAGCTACGTTCAATCCAATTTGACAAGTGAACACTGCTATAAGTGTTATATGATAGAGGGAAATTGGTTTGAACAAGTGCCAGCATCGAAAATAGTACGAAATAGAAAGACTTTTTTTTTTTAATTTCTATTCAATTCAGTGTAGAATTTAAGGAATTGTAGTTGCATTCTTATTTCATTGTTGAATAAATTACCTCGCTCAGATATTTAGCTGGGTCAAAACCAAAAAGAGCTTTTAAACACAAGTGCATGCATTGTGATCGATGGAAAAGAACAATAGGAAGTATTGAATGCATTGCATAGTGTACATGGAGGTTATAATAGCCTTTTTCTTCCTTCAAAGGATCAGATATGAGCAGGAGCATGCCAATAATATGCCACCAATCATAAATCATGCACTCTATTATCGAGCTGGCTTTAAAATTAGGGACACACACATTAGTTATTGTACTCTGTACGTAAATTACATTTGCTGGCACACTAAAAACAAGATAAATTTCATTTTCATGAATGATCAACGACTACTTGATACAAAAGTGTGCAAAGTGTAATAGGAAAAGAAAATAACAGGCTCATTCATAGCCAAAAGTCGTAAAATTAATTCAATTTGCACTTTGCAGCTACATCATGCTCACTATAAAGTATCAACTGAAGCCACGACACTTATGTATATGTAGCGTCGATGAGTTCAGCATGCATGCATGAATGAAATCATCATTGCGTACAATGTAGGTAGACTCAATGATAATTTTACATGAAAACAATTTTGGTTATCTCGTGTGGCCACTCATCTTTAAACTCTCCCCCGTCACTAGACACTAAATTATTTGTGTGTAGAAATTTCACGCACTGTGCCAACATGTAGTTCCGTACTTACGATAAGTAATTGAACTTGATCTGAAGATTCATGCTAATAAATAAAGATTACAGTATAGGAAGTAAATAGGTTAGAGCAAGAAGTGTTCACTGATGACTATCCTCCGGCTTGGCTGTACAAACAACAGTGGACCAAACAAGATAGACAAGCTCGACGACATGAAAGACAGATTTTACTATTTTTCTTCCACTATTCCTAATAGCTTAAGCTCATAAGGAATCTTGTCAGATATATCTTCAATATTTTCGACTCAAGAATGTAGAATGAATTTGATTGAAATTCTACAGAGCATTGCTGTGTACTACCATCATTTGGTGTTATGTTCACGTTTCGTTTCTCTTTTCGAAACTTTATTTAGGTTACACATGTAAATATTGTATTACACGACAGTATGCAGTACTAGACAGACACTGCCTACATACTCGTTACAGGTTGAGGAGCTGACCGTCAACTAGAACTATACACTTGACCGTGTAGAAAAGGAAATAAACTTTCCGAAATTGATATTTGTGTTGTCAATAATGAATAAGTATAGCTAGAAAAGCGACAAGACATGAAAGGCTAGCTGACATTGATGAGATATCTAATTGGCCCCACCTTTTCTCATTACGTTAAACAATAAGTACTCTCAAAAAGATTGTGATCCGTTAGTCGTGAATTTTAATTCAAAATCGATTCATGAAAACATGAATGAATGAAATCCCTTAGTTTTCTACTATCAAACTACTTACTATAGCTCGTAGCATAACTTATAACTATATAGATACATATAAAAGCTACATCCATATTCCCTGTCTGAGAACTAAAGGGACTTACTCTAACTTAAAAAGAATTAATGCTCAGATTTTCTCTATACTCATTCAGCGACTGCTAATCGAATTGCACTTGAATTTTGAACTGTTCACTCTTTATAATCTGATTGGAACGACCCAACACGAGTGTAGGCAGACCTCAAAGATAAAATAGAAAATTCTGTATATTATTTTATCATTGGAAAATTGTAATTTCGTTTTATACCCATTAGTTAAATAATTGATCTTGACTGCAGATATTTACCTAACTCTTCAAGTTTACATGTAGCTGCTCACACAATGCTCATGAATTGTATGCAGTCTAATTGAACAAAATACCTTGAACATACGGAGAAACTGAGAACAATAAAATTGCTATACACTTCAATAAAGTTTCCTTTCTTTTGTTACACATGCATTTTCCTTTTCAAACACTCCCATCTTAAAGACCTACAACAGTGAGTGCGGCTAAAGAATATTTCCTAATTAAAACAAACAATTAGCTCTATTTAGAAAAGCAACTCTTGAGCACCTGGGGAAAATATTTGCGAACATCAATACCTGAGAAGTTGAAACGTAATCACTGACTTTGCTTTGGCGTCCCAATGGGAAACGAGTTAATATTAATGCTGAGACTTTGATTTTGCAGATAATTAGGTATCATTTATCATCGCAGAGTGCCATTTTTGAAATTTTGCTCCAGTTCTAATTTGGCAATTTCAATAGATTTCAGTGCGGAATAAAATGGCACGATCGTAAATTAGCAAAAGGCCTGTCTAAATAGGCTAACTAATTGCGAGCTCCTTTCTTAAGGCTGAACAGGCAATAAATAACTTCAAACTGATCCATGAATCATGACACATTTTATTCAAGAAGGATTAGACCTTTGCAATTGTGCATATTTGGCAAGGTAGTCCATTGCCTTTAGAATACATTGAGCAGTTACATATGTCACACCCAACCATTGATTATTATGTGATTACGCAGTGAATAATTGTATTTGAGGTATTTATTATGTTGATTTCATTGCCCAAGGTCATACCATAATCAGTTTAAGATACAATGTGAGCAACTTGACGCAAATCTCTCCCATCTCATATCTAAGGTGTATAAATAATTAAATCTATGATTTCGCATTTTCCCCTTTGCATTACCTCGCACTTCGCACATTGCGAACAGAATTATTCTGTCAGACAATTACTAACGAATTAAATATTACTGATCAATCTACATTAATATTAATGAATATATATCTAAATGTTCTTCCTTTATCATTCTATTGATTTACATCTTATTCTAGGTAGAATTTTAATAAAAATTGCCATTAAAATATATTTCGATTACAATTAGTGTGATATATAATGGGAATCGGAAATGTGAGAAAGCAAGGATCAACAAAGAATGAACTCGGTTCACGGTGGGGGTAATAGAAAGAGATTGTTATTTATTAATCACTTTAGCAGTTGGTTTGTCCTGAGGAAAAAGTCGATAAACTCATCACTTAATGACGGGAACATTGTGGAAGTGCACTGATGATATTATTATTTAGTGTATGTCGTGTAAACAAACGCAAAGTACCGAAAAGTTTCCTGACGATGCGATGTGAGCAAAAAAATTGATTAAGAAGCTCAGGGAATGTATATTGAATAGCTTGGGGAATTTTATGAAAATGTTTGTGCAGCTTTTATAAAGTTTAGCAGACAGTGTGGAGATATCAGTAGCCATATTATGCATGAAGAACACACATGTGTGTGTGTAACACGTCATATTATGTGGGCAGTAGACGTAGATAATCTTAAGGCTGCTCTGACAAATCGTATTGTAATGCGAGTGAGACAAGCCCAAGAGTGAATATCTAATTGTAGTAGTAAGACTGCAAGTTCAGCAGAAGAAGTAAAAGAGAGAGAGAGTTTGAGTGATCCCAGTTGTCGTAAGTGAATAATTCACTTGAGAATGCTTTAAGTCGAATGCTTGGAGGAAGGGATAAAAAATCCTTGATTGATGACTAAGAGCAGAATTGAGAAAAGTGCAACGAATGCATTCAATTCCTAAGTCATTCATTAAAAGAGCCCAAATGGAATTACATAGTGAACTTATTGTTAGTAGTTGCATTATCTTATTTAGGTAGTTGTTATGCAGGTACTTACACATGTAATCAGTATGAACAGTAGCTACTTTACTATACTAATAACTACTCTGCTAGTATATAATGATAATGATGTTTATACTCTTAGTGCACTGTATGGTACGATTCGATTTCACATTCCGAATAGTAAGGAAGAAATTCATACTCTCATAATAGTAAATAATGCCCTTTGGCTAAAAAATTAAAAAGTCTCTCGGTAAAAAAAACTCTGAAAAACTTGGCAGAACGAGAACTAGACTGAAACTGCAAAGGGATTTAATAGTCGCCAGATTGGCTGACTTTATAAAATTATGATAATAACTACATGGCTGGGGATTATCTTGTTAATGTGAACGGATATCCATGTATCTACGTGATATGCAAGCAGAGTTGAATATTCTTTTGGCTACCTAATTTAAAAATGACAGCTAAGCTACTTATCCTGGAAACAGCACCAACATCTACACTACTTTTTCATTATTGCAGTAAATTTTTAAGGAAATGTAACTGAATGAGTCAAGTAGAGGAAGAAGTACCTATGTGCCATAAGAAAGAAATTCTGATGCAAACTATGAAGTGATGAGAACTCTAGAAATGCATTTCAATGCAATCATATAAGCTTTAAAATGAAATAAAATTTTCGCAATAGTCATAATACTCTCGTGCAGAGTTACTAAGTAAATATAAATACAAAGTACAAGTACTTATACTACACAAGATGACGTACATACATATAAGTACATGTAGTAAAATAAAATAATAAAGAAGCCCCTGCAACCCTCTGGCTTCTTAAAGGAAGCGCAGAGAAGAAGAAGAACAAGAAAAAGCTATAGCTACAAAACAACAAAGCGGAATCCGAATGGACATTCTCATAGAAAAAAGGCAAAGAGGAAAAAAGTACGTTGAACTTGAACGGACGGGACGGATAACTCAAGTCAGCCTATTGTGGATTACGTATTAGCATAGTTTATAGCTGACTAAAGCTATCTGATAGAGTCTAGTGTTGTTAAATAGCTCATTTCACAGGTTATATGCTCCTGTCAGTTGACTGATGGATGAACGGACGTGTAAAAGTGAAAAATTATGATGTAACGCTACATAGTAACTACAGAATGGAAGTACACACACACACACACAGTTCAGTCACAATCGAAAAGTTGTCGTGCGGTGCGATCAGATCTACGAAAATGTAACACCAAATTGCTTGTTGTACGTAACTTAGGTAAATATACAAACGCCTATTAATCTCTGTTGTCCGCAATCCTTTACGCTACAATCCACACCCCTGCCTGACGACTCCGCTTGTCCGCTCCCCATTTTATTACTATCTATAAAATAATGTCTACACTAACATCCATGTAATAAACCATATCATCCTATATCCATATATTATATATTCCTATACTATTCTATATAGCTAAAAGCCTGTTTCAACGTTAATTCATATTCCAGGTTGTGAAAATATTCACAGCCCCATAGATCTTCCGTTGCAGGAAGAATCTCCGTGTTGGGTCGACAGCTTGGCTCTGTTGTAAAACTTTACGATACGAAATAACAGAAAACGAATAGCATGCCAGCAAACTGATTCCCGACAAATTAGCCCAACTGTAATCTAATGAGATGTGCTAAAGAGTAGGAGGCCAAAAGCCAATTGGCTTTACCGCCTGCCTCATATTCTCCCATATATTTCTGCCCTTCTTCTCTCCTTCAAATGTCTATATCATATTTGTTCTACAGCTACGTGCTTGCAAACATTCACATTATCACATTATGATTTGATCTATTAAGAATCTGAATTGGGTTTATTTACATGTTTGTTATTATTTAGGGAACGTCACCTATTTTTACATTATTTTAAATTAAGTCGAATACAGTGTGCAAAAAAGTCTGAAAACAGAAATGAATAATATTGAGCATGAATACACCTGCAGATCAAAAGAGATTTATATTTTCTATTGTTATTGAGGAAGCGAATGTTAGAACCGCGTTAGAACTCAAAGATATCACCGTAGTCCTCAAATTAAAGTTTGGCTACGCACCAGGAGATTACATAGTATATGCTATATTATGCGCTAAACTGATGCATAATAAGATGTCTCCTCTCAAATGTAATGTCCGATAAAAAACACACGATATTTATCTTTCCACGCTTGTCTCGTGTGACACTTTTACTTTTTTAGAGATGCAAATACTTGTTTAGAAATAGTAAGTACCACACGTAGCGGTACACTACAAACAAAAGTAAGACAGCTCGTTCATAAATGCATAACGGATTACTATCATCCCTTCTTGCAATTTCTATTGACAATGACAATGACATTCAATATGCATTTAGTGCTCACTACAACAATTCCATGAATTGATCAATTGATTTCCGCCAATTGTATTCACTGCAGCTAGAATTGCACTTGTTGTTACTCGTCATACATACAGAAGAAGCTTTTGATATACAAACAGGTACTGCATAGTACAATGATAATTAATTTCGCTTTCTGAATACAGAAAGAACAAAACAAGTCTAGCCAGAGCTCCATGTTTACAACTCATAAAATAGAAATAATAATTCAGGCATAAAATGTTAAGATTTTCTTCACACGGCTAAAGTTACGTGAGATCATGAGAGTTTTTCAAGGTACAAGAGAATTAAATGAGATTTTTGACTGGAGCTAGTTCTGGAGGTCCTTCCTTTAGTTTTGTTAGTGTGATTGAATGATAGTGACATGGAGTGACGTGACATTAGATACCCTCTTGTCTCTGTGTCCTTCTTCTATTGTCAAAAACTCTTTTTCCTTTTCTTTCATGCATGCACTTTACATTTATTTTCTTAGTTAACTCTGTGAACTGTGCTCGTAACAAGATACTTAGTTCTTAACTGCACTTTTGAGAGTCTTACAAAGAATTACTGTAGAAGAATCCGCCTGCGTGTCTTCAAAAAAACATGGTGCTAACGAATCTAGTACAAAAATGGTAATCCTAATAAATGTTTTTAGAGAGATTTGGGAAGAGAGAGAGAGAGAAAAGGAATTGTAGAGTGGACGTTTACCGTTCTGTCGGAATTAAATTAGAAAAACAGATATGAGAAAACGAAAGAGCTATTTATCCAAGTTGATTTGATTCAGCTTTACCGGTTGCCCTTTTCTTTACTACTACTCTGCTTTACTTCCATTTGGTTTGAGGAAAGGAAGTGAACCCGGAGCAATTCATTGTATTTATTGCAATATAGTAAATAATGGAGAGCCTCGTCTCGCCTATTCCGTGTTTCTTAAATCTCAAGTTCAGTTTGAGCCCACACGAGCCTGTGTGTATCTCCTACTACAATTCACCTAATCAGAGAAGTCTGAATTGAATGTACACAGGAAAACAACAAAAACCACCTAGAGACGGCAATGCAATGGCAAACCATAGTCTTCCCAAAGAGAACAAAAAGATAAATAAGTGAATAGCTGTGTAAGCTGTTAAGGCTCTTGAGAATAAACGAGTTTCCTTCCCAGGCTCGAGAAAAGAGACTCACACAGAGAAATTCTCAAAGAAAAGCTTATCCTCTGACTTGATTTGACTAGTTCACCATAGCCCTCTCTCACACACAGCACAGCAGCATTACTCTATGACAATCTTCAATAAATAGATGCATTGTTTTCTGAGCTAAGTTGAGCCGACGAAAATTAGGCAAAGTAGGTATATAGGTGCATTGCATTCCCGTCTCTTAAAGGCCCATTTCCCTTTACTTTGTGTGACTTTTTAAGTGTTATGTAATGTAATTGTTATTCTTGTGGATTTCGGGGGCTACTCTGGTTTCCGCTCCTTCCCTCCTTTACTGGCTCCACTTTATTGTTCCTACTTGTCGCAGCATATCATTACAGATAATATTACTTTCAGTTTTACGTAGCTATTACTCCTGTCCATTGTTCCTTCCTTCTAAAAGCCACTGGAATTAAGGAGCCAATTTATTAACAGCTTCTAATTTGACATTATACACACGTAAACTGATTTGCAGACCTAGATAACTTTAGGTAGTTCCCAGCTCTATCTCATCATCCTTAATACCAAATTCAATTATAACCTCTGCGTTAACACACCGTCAAACCACCTTGTGTCATCCTCATGAAAATGCTATTTCGAAAACCCACTAACCTTCACTATAATACGTAAAATATATTTCAAGATTTCCTAAAAATTGTAAAATGGCATCCTCTAACTCTAAAAAAATGTAAATACACATATAAAGGAAGATGATATTTTATAAAATCAGGAAATAATTATCCTGAGAAAAAAATGATTCTGCTGACTGATCACGAAGTATTTAGGGCTTAGCTAATAAACGCTGTAGAGTTTATTAAGCAAAGTCAACAAGTCAAGAAAGCAAACTCAATTGGAAAAATAAATATGTTAGCTCTACGTAGTTAGTTAAGGAGAAAATTCATGAACTTGAAGTTAAGATAATGGTTAATGTTTGCTCTGGAGCAACATTGTGTAGGATTGTTTGACATGACATGACATGCGATAACTGGAAATGACATTTCATTAAACTCAGTTTTCCATTGCGTGTGAGAAAACTGACGATGAGTTAATGTTGTTGATTTTCCTTATAAAACATGAGTGACTAGAGAATTTCTTCAATTTACTATAATAACGACACTAAGCATTGCATAAGGATTTCTATTAGGCGATAAACTTGAGATTGCGTATGAGTGTGTGTAGGTTGTTTAATATTTCAATCTTGTAATAAAAACTGATTGATGGTGGAGAGTAGGGTATTAACTCCTCAGTGAGAATAACTACGTGTTCATGCATTATGTAATAGTGGCAATTAATAAAAGTCAAGTTAAGACAAAAGAGCAAGCACTTAAAATAAATGATAGTTGTTCCGTCTGTGCTTCCTTCCTCTCCTCACAACAGGTAAATACGGCTCATCTCTTATCTATTTCTATCTAAATCCTACAACAGAATTGCAATAAGCAGTTGCACATAAGCCCTTGAAATGCACATTATTCTTATAATATATTAATCTTACATAACATGAATAGAGTAGTAATAGTAATGCATTTTATGTTTATTTCGTAGGTAGAAGAATGTATTTGTGCAGGTTTACTAGACTGAGTCTTAATAATTCATTTTTGTTGCGGCTATGCATTGTAAATGTAATTCCTAGTCGCTAAAGATTACTTTATGTAGCTTCTCAGATGATTAATCACGTTGGAATGCAACATCCGCCAGTTCCTCTGCTGTGAGAAAAGAGATAGGCCGTCATTGATATGATCTCTTCCTCCGTGGATCATAACATAATAACAATACGTAGTACAGTATATTATTCAAGTACAAGTACAACAAAGCTTCCTTGCATAAAACAGAGCTAAACGAAACGAATCTGCAATCTTGACTTGATTGACCATGTTTTTTCCGTACATTTCCATTGTATTCTGTGATCTCATTGGAAATAATGTCTGTATAATGTACTACTCACGTCAATTACTTATCCTATACGCAATGCATACACCCAACTCCTATATCCTCAGTTACACATGTAAACTATAATGTATTCGATCCGAATCTGATTTCCATTATATTATCTGTGCACATAGCAGAAAACAATGCATAGCATTATTATTATTTCCATCCCACACATAAAGGCTTAAACAAAGCAGAATCAAACGGCTCATTTCATCATCTTCATCACATTATTCTAATGCAACGCAGCAGATTATATTATAGCAAACGGTACTCAGGACTAAAAGGTGAGCTTTATAGTTTACAATGTGCAGATGCACATTCCTCATTGCTAAAATATTCCAAAGGTTCTCTTAGCTATTATCTAAAAAGCTACCTTAATGTCACTAATGTGTTACTAACTTTACATACTAATAGTACAAGTATATAGATAAAAATTATCATGGAGTTATCTAGTACACATGGTTTAAGTTATAAATTGCCTACTCAAATCTTGTAGAAGAATTGCAAGCCAATGTCAAGATCAATGATCTTCCACATTGCATATATATTTCTTTGCATGTGAATCAGACGATGTGTGTTCCTTATTAGGAAATGGCACAGAGTGCAAATGCCTGTAGCCTTTACGTAAACAAAAGTAAACGTTGCTTGAAAAGCAAATTGAAGTAAATCTTTAATTTTGGCTTCGTTTTCCTTTCTTCAACTCGCTTCCTAATGAACATGAGGTTAAACTGTAATTTAAGTAATCTCCTTTCTATCCAATTCCATTTCGTAATATTATACAGCTAAACACGTAGCTATGTGTTTAACCCACGTAAATTGCATTATTGCATTTCATCCTGAGCAATTGAACCAAGAGCAGTGGATGGATAGCATATCTCATAAAGCACAGTTCATCGCAAATAGTTTCCAACAGCATCCGACTCGAATGTCGTATAAAGTAAACTTGCATGGCCTGAAGTGGAGGTGAGAGATGAGGATGATGGAACTCCATTAGCTAACAAGGATATCCCGACTATTTGCCTGCATGCACAAATGCGGTACCGCTTTTTATCCCTCATAAAACAACACGCCACCAAAGGATGAGACAAACTATTAACTTTACATGCACAACCCTGCTTTAAATCAAGTTAAACCTCACACAAATCAAATTACCAGCCAAATTAATAACTGGGTCATTCACTTTTCAGGAAATAAATCCTTTTACGACTCCCCTAGTCAAACTATCTATAGAAAGATTCCAGGCCCCAAAGTTTCAACTAAGATTTACGGTGTTACACTTTGGACAAACTTTATGTAGCTATGGCCCTTGGAGCATTTAGTTTTTCAATCAGGATCTCTGAGTTGAGACACACCAGTGTATGAAACATGACGCCTTGAATGAAAGGAGAAAAAAAACATATTTTTATGTCTGGCATTACAGCAACTTGATAAAGACATCGAAGGACAACCCACACTCACTGACAAGACATATTTAATAATTTTTGCAATTAAATAACTTTTGAACATGTACAATTATTACGTGTATACAATTCTCATATCCATATAAGCACCATATCTTGATATATCCATATATTATCGCCTTATTTTTTACACTCTTATGTCCTATATCAAACATAATAATAGCAATACACTTAATATATTATAAGTTTCGCTTTGTAAGATGTAGATTGAATTAAATATATAATCAGATGCTATATTCATTTAGATTGATAAAATTTTTGCGATTACAGAGTAAGGTAGCTAGCTAGAGCTAGCTAGAAAATAATTTGGCACTTTTATCATATCTGCAATTCGGGATGAAAAGTTTCCTTTGTGACTATATTTTTATTTCTATAATAAGCACATGGTAAATTAAGAGAGACTATGACTTATTGGGTAAAGGCCATTGCGATAAAGAGCATTTAAGTGGGAGAGCAATCCAGGAGAATAGAAAGAAGTTATTACATGAGTGAGCAGAGAATAAATGCAATCAACAAAGTAAGGCCAAGAAAATAATATGGCATGCATTGACTCTCGACTTTTATAAAGGTACAGATATGAGCTCGAGTGATGTATCTGTGTATATATAACTCTTATGTAAGTTAATGTATTGTGAATTGGAGAATATTAAGCACACAGATTATTAAGTTTCGCTAATAGCAATATAGCGATTACATTATTATGGTGTGTGCAGAGCAGTCGCCAAGAGTTGGACAAGGCGACAGGGCGAGACTCATTCAGTTCAAGAACTAAAAGTTCTTGTACACTTGCAATGCACTTGCTTCGGCTTTAAAAAGGATACAATGAAAAACTGTGCTCTGTGCATTTGGAGTACAAGGATCATTAATACTTTTAACCAGAAACTTATTAGCATCACATTGCACGCTACATTTCCACTCTCTTGGTAATTAGAACGTGTTTTTTCTCCAAAAGAGAAATAATTAGTTGCTGACAGCATTTGAGATTAAATGCAAGTCTAAGCATTTTGTCGGCCTTTTCTCACATTCCCAGCTCTCGAATGGAATTCTAGATTTAGAAGTCTTATCTGTGTCATGCATGTTCACAGATCTTGCCCCATGCTCAATTTCATTCCTTGCCTTTCCTATTAATACTGTTTCACTATCAATTTCTCTACGCTCTCATTACCATAAGTCAATAAGTGATACAAATAAGGATGTAATTTCATTTCTATAAAAACAACAGTTGGAAATTAACATGAAATCATTTATCATCAACTGCAATTGGGATTAAATAGTTTATTAACCTTTTTATGGCTATGAGAGTTTAACGATTGAGCTATTGCATACATTGAGCATTTATCGCTGATATAAATAAAATTCTCTACCCCAATGGCAATTAAAACAGTACATACATACCGCAGTTAATGCCTTTCGCTTAATGTTATCCAGACAGACTATAGCTGGAATGTCATTCATGGGTCAACATTTTTATCCAAGTTCATAAAAAGAACCTTGAAAAGGGAGACGCTCTCACCCTTGACTTGAATTGACGTTGGTGCTAATTCCTAACAGTAATAATTAAGCATGGCAAATGGTAACAACCACAACAGTCATGATATTTCAGTTTTACTTAATATTGGTTAATTACTTTCGAACGTCAGTGTTCAGTACGAGCAATAAGATGCCTTGAGTTAGTTACAAGCCTTGAGTTAGCTTAGCATCCTAATAAAAAATGTATAATCTAGTTTCGTTTATGGTTCTTTTATTCATTACAAAATCAAATTAGGAGAGTAAATAGATTTACGGTCTACGGAGCTCTTTACAATTGCCTTAGAGGTTTAAAAGTGTAAATAAATCTTGAGTAGACTCGCAGATTTCATTAGCGTCTAAAGAAGACTAATATTTAACTTAAGAAGGTTGACACATAGATTTAATATATTATGTACACTGTTCGTAGGTAGACTGGAGTAGTGTGATGCAACATGGTAATTCAGTGTACGTATAAAAATTACGCTTTGGTTACATTTGGCCAAGACTCTTAAAATGTACAATTAAATGTATATGTACAATTAAATATTATGCGATAAATTGCATAGCTTGCCAGAAAAGTTTCAATTCAGGAAATAGGATGTAATGTTTTTGGAACCTTTTTTATGGTGCTGAATCCGGGAGTAGTCGAGCCTTTTCGGAGTATCCTCAATGGATGGACGATTTAGTCAACTGAGCACTTTTAAAGGTGGAAGTAATATTATAACTATTCTTAACGTAAACTGTCTTTACCCGCGCTCAGTGAAAACAGCACAGGTAAAATAATATTAAGTGGTTGCGTTAAGAGTTAATTGCGTTCCGAAGTAGAAATGTATCGTAACTAGAAATAGAAATTAGGGACTTGAGTTTAGGTTGAAAAGAAGATAGAAAGGAAATGTTGCAGTGGGTGTCTCAGAAGATGTACTACTAACTATATATACTTGGACTTAGGATGTCTTCAATGTTGCAGTATTTTATGTACCAAGTAAAGATCCATCAAGAATCAGAAGGGAGATTACACTGTAACATGTTCTTACAGTGTAATCGATATCAGATAACGTCGTATTGAGATGTAAATCACAAGATCAAATAATTTAACAAGTATTTTTAACATTCCCATAAAATTCCTAATGATATGTGATGACCCGGACAAGAAAAGTGTTGACTTTTGGCATTTTAGCAATACCCTGTAGTTGTCGTCATTGCATAACTCGTAATTAAAATTTTCCTCAGACTGTTAAATTGCTTTATCACCAATAGACTCCACAGTTGAGAATATAAAGCTCGTTTACGTTCTAAATAATTATTTGCTATGAGACATCATGTCGTCCTCTGACCGAATGAGTAGAATATCTGACGTAGGAACATTACAGCAGTAATTAGTATTACTAATGTCAATAAAATAGTGCTGGATAGATTAATAAGATGAAAATTGATTTCCTTTAAGTAAAATGTAATTTTCTGTCTGAATTGCCACAATAGGATTAGCTGTAGTTACTCTTTTTCCGGACTACCCTTGCTTAAAGAGGAAACAAAAAGGTTTTAAGTAGCCAAAATAAAAAGCTGCCTCGTCGACATTTTCTATTATCACAAGAAGTTTGATGGATGACCAGAATGCTCAGGTATTTATATATTTTACGCTATTCCAATTGAAGATGTTCCGCTAAGATGAGGAGAGATGTTGAATGTATGTGTGCTACGTGCCTCATGCCATGGAGCTAATTCCGCCCATTAATAATGGCACTGAGGTGAAACAAAAGAGTCTGTTGGTCATATTTCATAATCTTTGCTCATTACCATTAGGTCCATTCCAACGTACTTATAATGTATCAACGCAACGTGCTTCTACTCTACCTAGTTATTCTTTCATTTGCACAAAACAACAATGCTGGATCTTTTAGTTGAATGTAATATTTGAGCCAAGTAGCGGTTGAAGCGGTAGGAGGTTTGTTTTTGTAGTTGCAAACCTACACTTAAAAAATTTTAAAAAAAGTGACTGAAAAGTCATGTAGGAAAACAAAAAGTGTTGGAGGAGGTGGCTGGAGTACCCTGGATGGAGGTAAGGTAAGGTTTGTTCTTCTCCAACACTTTTTTATAGTAAATAATGTGCTTGAGAGGAACGAGGGAACCGGGGATTTATTTCCCTGCTGTTACCTCGTTTTTCTCAGGCACATAAAACAATATAACAATAGTATGTGGAAATTCATTCACAAACTATTGTTGACAATAACAGCCGGGGATTTCCATGGTCATCGAAACACATCTGTGGATAGAAATGACCGTGGATATCCCCGACTTTACTTGCAATGTAATAATAATATTATTACATTA